>PVKU01001985.1:0-255770 GCA_004027475.1 Anoura caudifer
TGTTGATTAGGTTCCTGTTAAAGGTGAGATCATATGGTATTTGTCTTTCACTTCCTGGCTTATTTCACTTAGCATGATGCTCTCCAGTTCCATCCATGCTGTTGCAAAGGGTAGGAGCTCCTTCTTTCTTTCTGCTGCATAGAATTCCATTGTGTAAATGTACCATAGTTTTTTGATCCATTCATTTACTGATGGGCACGTGGGTTGCTTCCAACACTTGGCTATTGTAAATTGTGCTGCTATGAACATGGGGGTACATAGGATCTTTTGAATTGGTGTTTCAGGGTTCTTAGGATATACTCCTAGCAGTGGGATTGCTGGGTCAAAAGGAAGATCCATTTTTAGTTTTCTTAGAAAATTTCATACTGCTTTCCATAGTGGTTGTACCAGTCTCCAATCCCACCAACAGTGTACTAGGGTCCCCTTTTCTCAACAACTTCTCCAACACTTGTTGTTTGTTTCTTTGTTTATGGTGGCCATTCTGACTTGTGTGAAGTGGAATCTCATTGTGGTTTTAATTTGCATCTCTGATAGCTAGCAATATTGAGCATTTTTTTGTGATTGGCATATTTCACTTAGCATTATATCCTCAAGTGTCATCCATATTGTGGCATGTGTCAGAATTCCCTTCCTTTTTAAGGCCAAATAATATTCCATTGTAGGTGTACACCACATTTTGCTTACCCATTCATGCATGCTTGAATACTTGGGATGCTTCTACACTTTAGCTAGTATAAATAATGCTGCTATCAATGTGTGTATACAAATATTCAATTTTTTGAGAAACTTTTTTACTGTTTTCTACAGTCCCATAACATTTTGCATTCCCCAAACAGTGCACAAAGGTTCCAATTTCTCCATATCCTCATCAATACTTGTTATTTTCTGTTTTGTTTTGGTTTTCAGTGGTAGCTATCCTAATGGTTGTGAAGTGGTAGGTGCATATGCTTTTGAACATTTTCTTCTCTTTATAATATTCTTTGTGTTCCTTTGTATTACATAAACCACTCCAACCTGGATCTTTTGTCCCCTCCCTTTTCCTCATCCTCGGCATGAGTGTTGCCAGGGTGATATTATCTGCATCATCAGTGATGATGAAAATATTCTGTAATCTCTGTTGTCCAGTGCAGTAGCCACTAGCTATGCATTATCACTAAGCATATGAATTGTGGCTAATGAGATTGAGAAAATAAATGTTTAATTGTATTTTTTAATTAATTGAAATCCATAGGTGACTACTGGTTACTATATCAGATAATGCATTTCTAGATCCAACTTCTGTCTGAGTGCCAGCCTCCAGTATCTAACTAACTCCTTGACATATCTGCCTGGATGCCCTATATCATCAAAAAATCCACAAGAGCAATGTCAAACTCATTATCACTTTTTCCAAACCAGCCCTTAATGTGTTTAATTAAATAATATCAACTCCCCTCAAGGTAGAACTATTGAAATTATTTTTTTACTCTTCAGTCTGCTTTATGTCTTATACCCATTAAATCACATATTCTGTCATTCAGTCTTAAAAATTATCTCTCACATCTGTTTTCCCAAATATACATCATCATGTCTCACAGACTACCACCAACAATCTACTAGATCTTTAAAGAATTGTCTAAGAAAACTCATTGACATCAAAATAAGTTGAAATTACTTGAATTTTTCAAATGTTACCTTTCTGGCAAATCTTCAGATCTCCTAGTTAGAGGCAGACACTCCATCTTCTTCCCTCCCACACTTTGTCCTTATTAGTATCACATTTTTAGAATGTTGCAGTGAAATGATTTGCTTACCTGTTTACAGGCTCGGACCTACTCCTGTGTATTAATTGTTTTTGTATTTCAAGTGTTTTGCTTTATCCTTGGCTTATAGTGGGCTATCAGAATGCTTAGATAACTAATAACAATTTATGATCTAAGTGCTGGAGGTTTAAAAACATAGCTAGAAAATTCCTAGGTGTAGAAGGAGAAATAAGCCTATTTCAAAACGTAAATCCATGCTGATTTTTACTCACTTATTAAAGGATTAAGCATCTAAGATTTATATTGGTATTTTATTCATGTTTAACCTTTAGAGGAATTAGTTGGGCTTTTATGATAATTAAAAAACAAATGCTATTTTTTAAGGTAATTATAGAGGATAAATAAACACCTTCCGCAGGGCTGCTGCGTGTGTGGTGCTCTGGCAACTCCATCCAGCACCGTCTGACTGTCAGTGAGGCTGTGATAGATTAGACCTTGGGAATCAAGTCTGAGTCTCATTCATTACTTTCTTTGGTTCCATGCTTTATATCAAAAATACAAATGCCAAGATAAATTTAAACTTTGTAAAATTATTTTTTAAAAGAACTATGGGACATTGGAAAACTACTTTCAAGGACAAGGACTCACAGCTCACATTCCACGTATGAGTATGATTGATTTTTTTAATTCAGAAAGGCACTGATTATGAATTATTCCTTTTTAATACTTAGAAATTATAATTTAATTTGGCATACATAATATTTGTGATCTATAACATAAGTCCATAATATAAATTACATGGGAAAGATAATGGGTTGCTTTGCATGAATATTTATATTACATGTGTGTATATATATAGTATTTATTTAATTAGATAATATAAAATATGTAATAGTGCTATAGTATTCTGTATCCAATTCTAACACCTATTGAAAGAATAAAAAACTATTTTCAATACTTCTGGTTTATTGAAATGTTTAGTATTGGTGTAATTCTGATTTATTGAAAATAGTTCCATATTGGTACAATACCAAAAATAATTGTGCTTTATCATTTTACAAAGTGTTTGCCATATTTCATGTCATTTTAAAATAATGAACAGTGGCAGAATTTATACCTAGGTGGGACTTCTTATTCAAAGTCCAGTGTTATTTCCATAATATACAAATACTAGGTGGCACAGGAGTGCACTAAACTCATGATACACTGTGATAATACCATCATTTTCCTTATTGAAGCAAATATTCTAAAGACATTAACTCTTCACAAATTAAATTTTATGCTCCATTTGTACACATTAAATTATCAATGTGTTCTCAGCATTTAATTAATTAGCTTGGTTATATGATTTCATGTTTAAATTATGCTGTTATTCTTTTTTGTCTTTAAAATAAAAACAAAATTCTGAGAAGGCAGGTAAGTGCTCATTTTGAGGATTTTAGAATGAGCATTTTTTTGGAAGTAAGTTTTAGATTTTTTCTCTGTTTTTTTATTTTATTACATTTATTGGGGTGGCATTGGTTAATAAGATTATATAGGTTTCCAATGCATTTTTCCATGATATATTATCTATACAGAAGTAGCTTTTTAAATGTGTTAATAATAATTCCCAAGCATACATATTATATTTCTAGAGGAAATCTATATGTCACCTTTTCAATCTCACAGAATCCTAGTAAGGAATGCTCTTACAACTATAATCCTTTTCTGATGTAGAAAACAAAGTAAATTTCTACAAATAATATACCAGGTTGGTAGTCAAGACAGACCTGAATAGCATGGTCCATATTTCCTGATATATGCTATATTTAACCATCTATGTTTACACTTTTATTTTGTTCTTGATCAAAGGGAATTTGACTTTAAAATGAAGTATCTATTAAATATGTTTTTATGGTTCTACTCATCCTCGTGAAATAAGATTAAACTTCTGAAGCACAGTGTTTCCCTTGGCCTTTGCAACAAGAGTGGTTTCCAAAGGTAAACATGAGGCTTGGGAAAGGGAATCCACTTTGGAAAATTACAAGGGCTCCTTGAAAAAAGTCCCTGAATTCTTACTTCTGCACCTACACAGGTTTTATTTTTTTATAGACATAGAGTTATTACAGCATCCATTTAATGGATTTATATACTACACATAAACTTTAAATATACATATATATGGTAAGATACCATTTATATTTAATTTATATGTAGGTATGTAAATATATATATAAAAATACATATGGAGAGAGACACACACATCTAAATATACCCAGCTATGCACTCATTTTATCTATCTGTCTACCTATTCATCTATCTACCTATCTTTCTATCTAAATATCATTTTTCCATGTATCAGGAAGGCAACTAAAATTTTGACTACTAAAATGTCAATATTTTGGAACTACTTTTACCTTGCTATAATCCAAATAATAATGTACAATTAAGAAATAGAGATGTTAAAAACTAAGTCAAGGAACTGGAGTAGATTGAAAAGAAAAATGTTATAAATGTAGTTAAGATGCAGATATTTAGAGCTTAGGAGAATTTCAAGCAAAATGTGATCCAAACATCTCTTATTACCAAAATTAACAAAACATGAACTTACACAGCTTTTAATGTTAGAGATAAGCCTAGGACTCTAGCCTTTGTGTTTCGAGCTCATTCTGTTACCACTCTTTGAGTTCAGTTCACTATATCCATTACATTATGTTTCCTCTTTCTAAAGAAAAATGGCTTTTTAAAACTTCACTACAGCATTTAAGAATGAGTTGAGAAATGTCAATTAAATGTATATAAACATGGATTATTTTAAATGTTCTGAAATGCCAATATTCTCTACAAGTTTTATCCCCAAAGATAGGTTATGACAGGTTAAACAAATAGGCAGCAAATAAATGGTAAAAGAAATACTTGATAAATGTAAAAATTCATATAATGTCAGGTAATAAATTTATTTGGTTCATACTGTAGAATTTAATTTTCTCCATATTATAAACTTCCTCCATACTATAAACTATTCTACAGTAAAAATTGGTATGACCATTTTAGAGTAATTAATTTATTATAAACACAGTCTTTTTTATTAAAGAAAGGAGACTTCTTTTTAACTGCAAATAAAAGTACCTCAACCAACCAACTACTTTAAATATTGAAACAAAACTTTGAAGGTACAGAAACTCAAAGACCCACTTTGTATTTTTCTTAAAATAAAATTTAGGGGTATGCTTGAGAATATACCACACATCTACTTTTTTCAGATTAAGAAAAAAGCTAATTATTACATTAAAGATTTATTTTAAAATACAGATCTTTACTTATTGGTCTAATTGATCTTGATTGAGTTGCTTATCATTTTCACTCCTTAATTAAATAGAAGATACTTACTATCCTTTCTAGTACATACTACCAACAAAAAATATATAGCTTTGTCTCTATTGGTTATTTTCTTTTCCTCCATCTGCCAACAAAAAAAGAATAAAACTTTTCCAAACTGCTCATGAATATATTACTAGCCTACCTTGGTAATGGTTTCATGAAGTTTGAAAAAAGGATCCATTTCTTCAATTTTCTTTGCAGCTTTAGGAAAAAGGGCCTCGGAGAGAAAACTTGGATCCTGTGGAAAGCAGAATAAAACATTTAAAACTCTTCATTGATTTTGTTTTTCAAGTGCTTATTGGATTTTCTTTAAAGATTCAAAAGGACTCTAAATTGCTTTAAGGTTTCTGTTGATTGTTGGACTTCATTCTATTAATCGAAACAACAAATCACAGAATATTTTTAAATTAAAATGAGTAGAAATCTCTAACTTTCGACATTATTTGTATATATGAAAGAATGTTTTCATTTACTCAGAAGAGATAATTCTGTGCAGTTCTTTTCCTTTTCTAAAATACAAACTTATATGTAGAATAAGATATCTTGATTATAAAACCCTCATCTGAAACCCCTTTTCTATTTAATATATTAAATTCTGCTTTAAGTCTGGTAGAATGCAATGTTTTTAATTGACATGATTGCCAACAAAAAAATTTCCAGCCAAAAGTGCACATGTATTTAAACATTGCAAAACTCACTTTAAAAGTACAATAAGGAATATTTTGGGTAGAAGAGTCCCATGGCTTTAAATGGTATCAATAAAGTGGTAACATGTTATATCAGAACCTTAGTGTTAGAAGGTTGCAGTGAATCAGAGAAACGATAATTAGTCATTTTGTACTTGCAGGGGTAGAAAAATATCAGGATAAAAGGAGATGCAGGATAATGATAACATTGCTACCTGCCATGGTATGAATATTTATGTCCGTCTCAAATGCATATATTGCAGCCCTAACTTCCAAAGCCATGGTACTAGAAAATAGCTGCTTTGGGGAGGTCATTAGGATATGAGGCTTTCATCTTCATTATTGGGATCAGAGCCCTTCTGAAAGAGGCCTCACAGAGCTCCCTAGCTGTTTCCTTCTGGTAAAGATGCAACAAGAAATCTGCAACCTGGAACGGAGACCTCACCTGACCATGCTGGCACCATGATCTTAAACTTCCAGTCCCTAGAACTGTGAGAAATCCATTTATGTTGTTTATAAGCCACTCAGTCTGTAATGTTTTGTTATAGCAAGCTAAATAGATTAAGATGCTATCTAAAACAATGCTCTTATAGTTATCAACATTAATAGCATTCCTTGAAATGATTATTATTTACCACATAAATATAGCTTTTACTTGAAAACCTGAAATCACTAGGATTTCTTTATAAAATAAAAAAAAATGATAGAGAGATGACCTTTCTGAGGGCTCACATGGAGAAGAAACATTCATCCAGTCTGCACCAACAATGACCACAGTAATGTACCAAATTATGCTGAATTCTGTTATAGCTATTTATTAGAACAAGCCAACACCAGAAGAGACTACTCTGGGGCACACCCATGGTGGAAAAGAACATTACAATGATGTGGTTGATAAGCTCTGAAGTCATACAGAGGAGAACTGAAACCAAAGGGATTGGAATTCTCTATATAGAAAACAATTCTGTGATCAGGCACACTTTTCACCCCTTATTTTGAACTATAGTGAAATCAAACAAAAGTAATACAGCTGTTTGCTCCAGCATGTATGTACCTTGGATGATAAGACCATAAATCAACCAAAAGGCTTACCTGTCAAAAAAACAGCTTATTTATCAAAACTTGTTTTATGTTTTCTCTCTTAATTTTGCCTGGCAATCAAAACTAATTTTTCAACTAGTTCCAGTTCCAACTAGTATTTCACTTTGTAAGACTTACCATAAAAACTAGGCACACAGCTTGGATCAGATTCCCTGCCATAACCCTCAAAAGGAACTAATCCTGATAACTTTGAAGAGTTAAAACAACACATTTCTATTCCAAGAATAACTCAATCTGTAATTTATTTTTTTTATGGCAACCCTAGTAAACTAAAGAACTCAGTACAGGTGGTATTTTTTCTTAGTGCCATAGGTGTAATAAATTTAATTTTGTCTAGCAACAGGGTTTTGTCAAGTATTTTTGTCAATCAACATAAAAATAGGTTGAATTTTTGGTTTTCCCACTTAATAATTGTCATCTTAACCTCCCAAGGATTAGCTACCGAATTTAAGGAATCGGAATAATTATGTATGCTTCACAAAGATGTGAACTGCCTGATGCCTGCCACAAAGGAGACGCTAAGTTAATAGCATTGATGATGTTTCTAAAAAACAATAAATATCATAACGATGACAATGAGGATAGTGGTGATAGGGTGGTGATTAGGGTACATAGGAGGCTGAACTAAAGGAAATCCAAAAACTTTATCCATAATCCTATAAAAAAAACAGTGCACAGTTTGCATTTAGATATGTTTATTTTACCAAACAGAGATATCTTTGAGCTGACCTTAGGGAATGTAATGAATGGATAATTTCTGGTATTCAACCTTAATTTAATAATTAAGGTTGAAGTTTTTAAAAAGTTGGCTTCATAATTAGTTTTAAACAAACTTCTTGAAATAATGTCATCTTATTAGTTTACTTAGCAAAACAAAACTCCCCAAGTAGTGCAAAGGTAAAATATCAGCCAGCCTCAAATTAAATAATCCCATAAAAGTATAAATCAGAAGTTATAATTAATGAGGTTTTTATTGAACTCTCAATTATTGAGCAGCAGAACAATATTAAATTATCCATATGTGCCTTATTCTGCAATATGATCCCCATCTTTCTCTTATTCCTTCAGCTATCTCTTGCTATACCATTCTTTGGTTTTAGTGCCTTGCTTTACTTAACCATTTAAAAAATACTCATTTTACTCTTACCACATGCTAGGTGCTGCATTAAATGCAACACTGTTCTTAATTTTATGGAGTTTAATCTAATGGGATTTGGGCACATAATAGTTCAAACATTACTGTCTCATATGCACTTAAACATAGAAATAATTGTCTATAAATAAGTATGCATATTTGACTTTAAAATAGTCAAAAGAGTAACAATAAGTATGTATGCCTTTAAACAATGTTTCTGCTGCTATTACATTAGCTATGAGTGTTGGCTGTTTAATAATATCTCCCATCTGCGGAAGAAGAGAGGGAAGTAAAAGTGCTTTTGTTTAGAACAATTCATCGAGAGATTGAAACCAAGCAGTTTTGAATGATTTAATATATTGAAAACTTACTACCGTATGCCTGCCAGCTGGAGATAACAGTAAGAATATTATAAAAAATGTTGATAAGAAAATCTTTTTGGGATTTAGTGTATTAACTTGTCTCTCTAGTCCCTAATTTATATGTCTTTTCTATAACATTTAACAGTATTTAGCACACCTTTCTTCTTCCAACCCCTTTACCGAAAGTCTATTATTTGACTCACCTGGTTCTCCATTTGTGTACTATTTTCCACCTGTAAATGAATTTTTTTCCTTTTCAAAACTTATTATTGTTTTGAGGTAATCTGCCCTTAGACTTCACAGGCTGACTATGTGTTTATACACTTCTTTGGCTTTAACTGTCAATTTCAGGTTTGATTGTTCCCAAATCTTTATTTCTAGTCTGATTTCTGCTTTTAATTTATTATTTCTGTTTGTCTACAGATCCTTCAAGCATATGAAACTTACACTCCACATCTTAATCACATGTTCCCCCACTGAACACATTCATTTAACTTGGATGATAGCATAATACCTATATTTTGCCCAAATGTGAGATTTTATGCTATTCTTGACTCCAATTTCTCTCACTCTGTGTGCCAAAGAACTGTACTAGCCAATTCCCATCTAGTCTATATATTTTCTGCTACTTTTTATCCACTGCTATCGCCCACTTATTACTTTTACCCAAACTATGCTCCCTATTGTCTATTGACAAGTCCTAACTCCTTAGCGTGACATTTTCTCAAGTAAGTCCCAATCCACATTTTGTCTTTCACCTGTAAACATTTCTTTCATTCCCATAAAGTAATTTAAACAATTCCCATATACTGGTTACTTACGTCACAGCAGGCTACTCGCCAACCTTCAATGCGCCCTTATTTTACTAACTCTGTCCCTTTATTTTTGCGATTTCTTCTATATTGATTGTTCTCCCATCTGTTGACCAGGCTTATTTCTATAATTGCTTTCCTTCATTCTTACCAAGTTGTTAGAGTTAACAGCGTTCTTGTGGCAGAGTTTCTTTATTCCTTTATTCTTACTTTTAGTCATTATTTATTACATTTTTGTGATATTTCTGTTTTTCTTACTGTACTATGAGGTTTTGAAGACTTGCAATCTTTTTAATCTTTTTCTTATTAAAATAGTCTAACATGCCCTGGCTGGTGTGGCTCAGTGGATTGAGCACCAGCCTGTGAACAAAAGGGTCGCTAGTTCGATTCCCAGTCAGGGCACATGCTTAGGTTGTGGGCCAGGTCCCCCGGAGTGGGGGTCATGAGAGGCAAGCACACATTGCTGTCTCTTTCTCTCTCTTTCTCCCTCCCTTCTTCTCTCTCTAAAAATAAATAAATAAATAATCTTAAAAGTAAAATCTCAGTGGTACTGAACTTTTTAAAAAATAAAGTAGTCTAATATCATCAGACAACCCTAAGTTATGAATCTCTCAGTATTGTATTATCATCCATAAAGTTGAAATGTGAGGGTGCATGTCCTTTTCACTTCAGAGAGTTCATGTCAGGATCAAGCAAAGAAACAAAACATAGAAAAGTGCTCAGTACGGAGGAAAGGACTACAATAACATGGGATGGTATTTGATTTTTATTGCATTTGTCAGGAAGTGCTTTTCTATATAACTAAGAATTATAGTTTTGAAATTTAAATTACAAGAAATATGTGTTTGTAGTTGAACTCAATATGACATTTCTCTTTTAAAATCTGCAACTGTGAAAACAAAGTTTAAAAACCATTGCTGTAGGTGATAGGAAGTCTTTGAGGGGGGTGAATGGAGTAAGTGATATGCTCAAGTGTGTACTGAGGAGATCACACACTGACACATTTGTGAGGATAAATTTTTAAAAAGACGTGATAGAAAACAGGAAATGTAGACAGAAGGCTATTGCAGTATTAAGTGAGAAAGTATGAGATATAAACCGATACTATAGTACTAGAAATAGATAGGAGGGGATAAGTTTGATAAATGTTTAAGAGATAACATTAGTAGTATTGACTACTTGGTGATTAATTGGATGTGAAAGTCTTTTTTTAAGATTTTATTTTTATTTGTTTTTAGAGTGAGAGGAAAAAGGAGAAGGAGAGAAACATCAGTGTGTGTGAGAAACATCAGCTGGTTGCCTCTTGCATCTCCCCAACTGGAAATCTGGCCCACAGCCCAGGCATGTGCCCTGACTGGGAATAGAACTAGAGATCTGTAAGTTCATAGGCCAGTGCTCAATCCACTGAGCCACACCAGCCAGGGCCAGATGTGAAAGTCTTCAAAAGTAGTCAAGATTGAAAGTATTTCTAGGTTTGATAAACTGAGTGGACATACATTTCATTAATTTAAAAAATACAGAAACATATAAAGGTTTAGGAAAGAAAAGACACTAAATTTTAGACATTTGAGGTGAGGTGTTTTGGGGACACCTGCATGAAGTTTTCACAGAAGATGACTTACTATATTGCTCAAGACCAGTATAGCTCAAGACCAGAGTCTGAAATAGAGATGTAATGATAATTTGAGAAAGATGTACGTGGTATTTAAAATTTAATGTGGATTAACCACACATAGACTGAGAATTATTTTTTTGTGCAGCACAGATGTCTGAGGGACAACAAGATCTCTGAATGGTGCTGATATTTAAGGATGAAGAGTAAAAATGAAACCCATGAAAACATTCTAGATGGGATCACCAGAGAGAAGTAAAGAGTGTGGTTTCATGGGAGTCAAAGGGTAGAGAATGTTTGGGAATGAGTAATCGATACTTCAAAGGAAGTAAAGAAAGACCACAGAATGAAAAGTATCCACTGGAACTTGCATTTTTTTCATAAATAATCATTTAAAATATTTAGTTCATGCAGGATTAATGGGTATTAAAATAATCAAAAGCACTCTGCACATGCCTTTATAGTTGGCACTCAATGAGCATAACTTGAAATAAATAGAATTATAATAGTGCTTCCCAAATACCAGCACTGAGCTAAGTGCTCTCCCTATATCACCTAATTTAATCCACATACCTTTATGGTAGGAACTACTGTGGTCTTCTCTACAGATGTGGAAATGGAGAAACAATGAATTTCAGACAATAGCTTGAAAATATTCCTTAAGTAAATGGTAGAGCTTGGATTCAAACCCAGGTTTACTTGATGCCACAGCCCACACTTTCAGTTTTATGCCATTCCTCCTCCTTAAGGCCCAAGTTCCTCATAGCTTTTGAATTTAAGAAAAGATGATTTTTCCCACCTCTTGCTCCAATTTCCTCCAATTCCCTTACGTAGTCTACTCTACATAAGCAACAAAACACTATGCACAGTTTAAAGGATATAATCAAAGACTCCCTGCTTAGACTAAATAAAATTGAATCTAAAAAGCCCCATGCGCACTTTCCTCATTGCAATATTCTCTTTTCTGCAAGCAAAGAATATACACATCAATACTTAAATTTAATATATGAAATCAAAACACTCCCAGGCTTTGAATGGTACTGACATTCATAATGTGTTGGCCTAAGGAATAAAAGTAATTACAGCCATAATTTTTGAAACATAACATACTCATCTCTATTCAAGTAAAAAAGGACCTGAGATAATGTGGAGTTTGAATGGAAATATAACAATCCAAGGGTCAAATGTGGAAAAATATTAGGACATTATTTTCCGAATTCACTCATTTTTGTCATTTACTGTTTCAAGTTATAGGAACTTTTTTTCAAGTTATAGGAATATCAGTAGCATTGGCTTTCTTAAAAATATTCAAAACACCTTTATATTCTATTCATATTGATCTAGTATTCTAAATTTAGACCTGGATAAGACATTAGAAATCTAATTCAACCAAAATATACAAAATAAAACATGAAAAATTGAAATAATGAAATAATTTTTACAGTGTCACAAAACAGTTATTGGAGAGTCAATACTAAAGCTGTGTGTATACATTTCTTAAAAGTTTTGCCTTTTCCCTGGCTGGTGTAGCTCTGTGGATTGAGCATGGGCCTGCGAACCAAAAGATCACGGTTCCATTCCCAGTCAGGGCACATGCCAGGGTTGCAGGACAGTTCCCAGCAGGGGACGCATGAGAGGCAACCATACATTGATGTTTCTCTCCCTCCCTCCTTCCCTTCCCCTCTAAAGATAAATAAATAAAATCTAAAAAAAAAAAGTTTTGCCTTTTTCTTGTAAAATACTTTTAAGATGGAGATACTAATTGCAATACAAGCATTACAAATTTGAATAATTCCAATACATATGATGCACTTTTGGTTTTCAAGTTCTTCCATGCCAACAAAATACTTTCATAGGATACAGTCTTCATATTTTAGACTTCATTCAAACTAATCTCCTTTACATATCTTTCCTTCTCTCTGTTAGTCATTGAAAGTATGCCCGTCTTACCTATTAATACAGAGCACACATCATTTGTTAAGAAGTTTGGGTTTACATTTTCTTTTTCTCTCTCTCCCTTGGACCTCATATATTTATTTATTTAGTTAGTTAGTTAGTTTTACATTAATGTGCTGACCAGCAGCTTTTGGTAACATATTAACATTACCAACACAACATATAAATTCTGCAGATTTTAAAAAATGCATTTAGGACTATATGCTTATTTCTACCTTGACAAAAATCTCTCTTATGATGCTCATTTGCAGAAATTTCCTCACCAGCTGATGACTCTATTTTCACCCTGCCTTTTGGGATTTGAGCAGTGGCTCAACCCACTAACTGCATATCAGAACTGTCTGTCCAGCAGTGGTTGTTTCAGGAAGCTCTGACTGTGGTTGGATCAGAGCATCATCACTGTGTCCTTTGGACCCCAGTGGGCTCCTTATCTTGTCTCTTTCTTGGGGTGAGGCTGCTGGGCAAAGGTTTGTGGTACCTAAAGTGAGGGAACTGAATTAGGTGTTCTTGAAGCTTCTTCCAACTCTTCCAATCACACGAGGGTTCTAGAAGCTGCCTTTAAGTTACTTTCCTCTATTTCCTAGCACTTAGAAAAAATTTGCCTAACAATGGTTTTATGAGTTTTTTTAATCCCTTCACCTTTTTCATCCAGTGCCTAAACCCAACCCTCTGATATGTGTGTATATATATATATATATATATATATATATATATATAATATATATATATATACATTTACATCACACTTTCCAGACAGATAAAGAGGCAAGGAAAGCTAAGGTATAGCGACAAAGAAACAGACAATAAAAATGATAAATTATTAAGCTTTCTTAATAACCATTAATTATTCCATACAATAAAATAAATGAGTAATGTTTGTTAATGCCCCCACATCTGGGCTACCATGATGAGCAGAAGAATAACAACATCTGACCATGTCTGGCATAAAGAACAGGCACATGTGGAGGAAACTCACAAAGACTGGTTGTATTAGCCGGTTAACTTAACAAATAACTGGATCCAAAGTCCCAATTGTCAGCCCACAGCTTCTAAGATCTCATTAGAGTAACTCGATAAAGAATTGTTATTAACACCACAAATGCTTTATAAGGAGATAACTCATCTCTTTTCACATCATATCTTTTATACTTTGAGAAATCTTCAGATTTTCTTCCCAGCAAACAAAGAAGAGGAAGAAGTAACCAACTTGCTGATACAGTTAACACTGCACAAGAGAGCAACACAGCATGGCCTCACATCATGAAGGAAAGACAAAATATTAATATTCAAGATTATTTTTCAGTCACTCCTAAATAGAATTGTTTGAAGCTGTGATACCCTGTAGTACAAGATTTTCCCCCAAATGTATCAGCTTATGAGATAGAAAGACACCTTAGATATTGGCAACCTTTTCTGAAACCAACTGCTGATTACCTGCAGACTCTCCACTGCCCATAGTTTTTGCCAATGGCCCTGCATCTGTGTGATTATTCTCTGCGATTTTAGAGGAGACTCATTCCTAGCTTTTCCAGCTTCTGGTGGCTCTACCATTCTTTCATTGTGCCTATCATAGCGGATATCTGCCTGTGTCTTTACATACTCTCGTCTCTGTGTGTCTTCTGCTCTTCTGTATTGATATACTTATTAGATTTAGGGACCCCAGGTAATCCAGGATGATCTTATTTCAAAACTATAAAAATAGCAAGACAAAACTAAGAACTGTTGAAGCTTGTGAAACTAAACCGCACAAAAAAGATTGTTTTAAGGTTTAAAATCCATAATAAAGTTCTACACATAAATCACTGAACAGATCCTTTTTCTTTTTTAAATTTCTTTTTTATTTTAATTGTTGTTCTTGTACAGTTTTCTGTCATTTACT
Source organism: Anoura caudifer (assembly GCA_004027475.1). Taxonomy (NCBI): domain Eukaryota; kingdom Metazoa; phylum Chordata; class Mammalia; order Chiroptera; family Phyllostomidae; genus Anoura; species Anoura caudifer. The sequence goes on from PVKU01001985.1 coordinate 14,646, forward strand.
CCCATCCCAGCCCACTGCCCCAGCCCTCCCCACCTCCCTCCCCTTTCCACCCCGCCCCTAGTTTTTGTCCATGTGTCCTTTATACTTGTTGCTCTAAACCCTTCCCCTTTTTCCCCTGAAATTCCCTCCCCTCTCCCCTCTGGTGACTGTCAACCTGTTCTCAACTTCAGTGTCTTTGGTTATATTATACTTGTTTGTTTGTTTTGTTATTAGGTTCCTGTTAAAGGTGAGATCATATGGTATTTGTCTTTCTCTGCCTGGCTTATTTTGCTGATCTTTTTTCCATAAAAGTTCACATTTACAAGTTCCAGGGGACATATCCTTTGGGGGGCCACCATTAAATGCAGTACAATCACCATGTCTTTAATCAGTTTTATGCACTGAAGCCTGAGAAGGTTGTTTCTAACCATGGACATCAAGATTTTAATTATAGTTCATACTTAATTCTTGCTTCTCTTCTTTTCAAGAGTAACTGTAAAATTAAGGAATTTTGTATTTATAAAATAATCTTTAGATGAGACAGAAATAAAAGCTGTTCTACTTAAGTAGTTGTGGATTAGCTGCAAAATAAGTGTTTTCTAGTTTTGGAAGGTGTTTACATAGGTATACAATTTTTCAAAACTTATCTAACAAGATTTGTGCATTTTATTGTATTAAATAATATTTAAAAACATTCATAGATGAGGGACTTTATTGTCTTAAATGGATTCTTCTTGTCCTTCTTTTAGTGTTTGAGTTTGGAAGGTCTGTTACAACTTTATTCAAAGTTGTAATGTTTTCTGTGTTGTTTTATATACAGCATTATATGATAACCATGACCGTTTAAAACCAGTAAAGTGGCAATACTACTATCCTCAATTTGTGAATGAACACATTAATATTCAGAGACATTGTCTGACTAGATTCTGCTAGAAAGTAGTGTAGTCTGAATTAGGATTCAGATCTTATCTCCAACCTGCTGCTACTTACAATCCGTAACCCTGCATCTTGAATGTCCAGATTTTCAATCTGACAAATTAATGAGCTGTTTGTGGCTGTTGCTGAATAAACAGAGCCACAGATAATTCTTTTAGTTCCCTTTCTTGTACCTACATGTTCCAAGGCTAAGCTAAATGAGTTTTATATATAAATGGTTTTGACTAATAAATTCAATGAAGTACTTCTTGATATCCACAGGAAAGGGAGACAAAGGATATGTAATCTCTAAGAATAACATTTTATCAATTCAACAGGTGTTAATCACTAAACATTATCAGAAAATATGAAGGATTTATAAAATGAATGAATTACGCATAATCTCCTCATCCTTTAATTTTCCTGAAACTGCAAATTAAAATAAAACCAAAAAGCTTTGGCCTGCCAGACGAATATTAAAAACTAAAACAGTCTATCTACAGAACTGTGGATAAATAATAATTATTTTTGTGGCTGTCATTTACTGACTGCCCACTATACTGTGCTATCAGGAAGTGTATACTTGTGTATTTCTGCATGGCTATGGAAATCCGGATAGATTTACCTCCCTGAGCATATATTTTTACTTGAAAGGGGCATAAAACCCAGAAACCTGGAAACATTCAATTACATTATATTTAGAACATTACATAATGTGGAGGGTCTGGCAGGGTAATGCCTGCTTCAATGTGGATGGTGGGGTGACAATATGGGTGTAATAATTTATAGCTTTAATTCGAACATTTCACCTAAAATGTCATATGGTGTGCTTGAGTGTGACATTGTTATGTTACAAAATTACATGTTTATGATTTTGTAATAAAAAGTTTGTAATGAAAAAGGGGTGTTATTTGTGTCAGACCCTGTATATAACTTTATATTTCAAAGGGTAAGAATCCTAGACCTACCCCTTTTTTTCCAAGAAGAATGCACTTGCTTCGGGAAAGTTTCTCATCCTCTCTTAGGAGAGGAGGGGGTCACTGTGCATGTAAACTCTCAGATTCATATTTCCAGGGTTTGTGTGCTTTGTTACAGCATAGAAGCCTATTTACCTGGCTCTTATTGCTTTGTCCCAGGGAGAGAAGAAAATGAGATGTAGGAAACCGATGAAGTTATTGATGTATATAATGACTCTGTTCTCTGCTGAAGAAATCTCATGTTTGAATTCAGGATAATACAAATGAATATAGATAATAAAACATGTCCATATTAGGTGCTTTAATAACAATAGTAATAATAAAAAGTGTTTTTAATTAACAAATAAATATGACAATGTATACATATAAATAAATACAATAATTAATTTTTAAATAATAATGCCTACGGAATGTTTATATATTTTGAATATGTAATATTGTTCATGTTAAAATGCATATGTTATATTATATAAAATATATACTATTTATGCAATAAATATAAAATATGTATTTATCTATGACAAATGATCAAATATTCTTTGTAATAAATATTTACTTATAAGAAATGCATAATATTAATTAATATTACTGAATGTTTAACAATATTTATTGAATACTTGATATCTGGCAAGTTACCTAATTCCTGTGCTTCAGCTTTCTCATTTGAAAAATGAGTGAAATAATTCCACTTCTCATAAAATAATTTAAGAATTTAACAAATTGATGTATGTAAAACTCTTAGAACAATGTATAAAACTATTAATCTATATAGCAACTCTGTCAGGAAGGTATTATTGCCCCCAATTTGTGATGGAAAGTGAGCCTCAGAAGGATAAAGAGACCCGTCTAAGGGAATCCATTTATACATTGGCCAGGTTTTAACCAAGCCCTTGGCTCCCTCTCACTCAATCTCTCGCTCATCACTAGCCGGTCCACAGTGGTGCTGTAAGTCTAGCCCATAACAAAACGAGGCAAGTGATATTGCAGAAAGTTAATTTTTTTCATTAAATTACTGCATTTTAATTAAAGAGCTGTATTTTTAAAAAAAATTGTGTTCCTTCCCTGTCTTTTAATATTAAAACATGTTTTCTTTTATAAAATGAGTTAAAAGTAGATAGTAGTTTTTATTTTTTATTTATTTTGCCAGAATGGGTAAATTTAAAGTTGGCACACTGTAAGTCTCAGCATTTTAATTGTATGATTATTCCTTTGTCCTCAAAAAAACTTTAAAATCTGAGAAGTACTGATTAAATCCTTTAGGATCATTCATTATATATCACCAGTTTTAGAGATTTAAAAAAAAAGGTTATTTTCGCACATTTATTCAAGTTTCCCATGGTTGCACACTTTGAGTCAGAATCAAAATTTCAGCTTTGCTCTGCTGAATCTCATACATGCATTTACACTTATAACACTGTACCCAACCATATAATTCCACTACAGACACGTGCCACATATGTTTCAGTCAAGGATGGACCGCAGATAAGATGGTGGCCCCATAGATCATAATGAAGCTGATAATTATCTATCTCCTTATGACATTGTAGCTGTTAAATGTCATGGCACGATGCATAGCTCACATGTTTGTGGCAATCCTGGTGTGGACAAGCCTACTGCACTGCCTGCCAGTCTTGTAATAGCACAGCACATAACACTTGATAAGGATGATAAACATATGTTGCTAGTTTATGAATTTGCTATACTACATTTTCTTATCATTATTTTAGACTTACTCTTTCTACGTAGGAAAAAAGTTTTCTGTAGAGCAGTATTAACCATGTTAAGCTGGCAGCAAGTAGACCCATACATCTCCTGTTTACCTCATCTCTTGATGGCATCATTTTGTCTTGTGCTGGATTTCATCTCATGTTGTTTTTACAGAGTAGCATGCTGTATAGGTGTGTGGCCTAGGAGCAATGGGCTGTACCGTACAGTCCAGGTGTGTAGTAGGCTACACAGCCTAGGTTTGCGTAAATGCACTCTGATGTTCACGGGATAAAACTGCCTAATGACACATTTCTCAGAATGCACCCCTATCGTTAAGCAGTGCATGAGTGTACTTCAACAATACAGCCTAAGACGATCAGTAGGCACTTTCAGGACTTCGGAACAATAAAAAATAATCAAACTATTTACCTGAACTACTTTACTACTGAAGTATTACTTACACAGCATAATGTCAAGGTAAAATATCTGATTGGTAGGATGCATATCAGAATTTTCTATAATATGCTAAATATTATTTAGAGAAGATCATAACACTCCTAACACTTAAATATAATCTGATCACAATAGATGCCTTGTAATGTAACCCAGAATTCCAAATAGTGTTGATACAAGTGTTTAAAATAAATATTAAATATTTAGAGTTCTGGCATGCCTTCTCTGTCTAGCTAAAGTATTAGAGAGAGATGTGGAGGTATTATACTCCCTTTGGGAATCACAGCTGAGAAAAAAACAGATTTTTATGTATATAGATTTTCTCCAAAGTAAAAAAAAAATCTATTGATAGTTATACTCTGAGGTATGGATTATAAAGTCAATTCTTGTGTTGGAATATGCATTGGAAAACTATTTTATGTATTATGAAAAATAACAATGAATGTTAATAAAAGCATGCTGCAAATATTTGATAAAGTAATCTTTGTAAGAACCTTATGAAGTATATAATATTATTATCCCACTTTATAGGTGAAAAAACTAAGGCACAGATAATTTAAGTATCTGGCCCAAGCAATAAATCTGGGAAATAAAACTCAGGCAGTATCAGTGCTCGTAATCATTATAAAATACACGGTCTATAATATACTGCTTATAAATTATAATATAGTACAGTATTGACTCATACACTTTTGAGGCTCTTTGCAGGTGAGAAAAAATGAAACCCATGTTCACCTCATATGTTATAAATGAATGAATATAGAACTGTGTGTAATACTGTAATTTAAAATCATAGCTTAAGAGCCAAAGGGGGCAGGTTCAAGGGTGGGAGGAGGGGATGGGTGTAGTGGGGGGCATGGTGGGGGGAAAATGGAGACAACTATACTTAAACAACAACAAAAAAAATATTTAAAAAAGAAAGCACAGTAAACATTATAAATAAAACTATTAGTGTAATAGGAGAAAACAAAAAAATCATAGCTCGCCCTGAACTACTTCTTAGGTTGAAAATTTATCTCTTCTTTAGTAGTTTAAATCCATGCACTATTCTAACATATTTTAGGTTTTTTTAAGATTTTACTTATTTTATCTTTAGAGGGGAAGGGAAAGAGAGAGGAAGAGAAATATCAATGTGTGGTTGCCTCTCATGCGTCCCCTCCCGGAAACTGTCCTGCAACCCAGGCATGTGCCCTGACTGGGAATCGAACCGCGATCCTTTGCTTTGCAGGCCTGTGCTCAATCTACTGAGCTACACCAGCCAGGGCGTATTTTGGTTTTTAAAATAGAATATATGAAACTAAAACTCCCTAAAATATTTTGGATTCTTATACTAACTTAATTAAGCAATAGAAATGGTATCTCCATTTTCACATGAAGTTTAAAAACCGTGAAGTAAGGGAGGCAATACCCTAACCTCAAGTCTTTGAATGGTTAGAGTGACCTTTTCTTTTCCACTTGCCTCCTTTCTTCCGAGAGACAGATGTTTTCCTAACTATCAGATGCAACAATAGGTGATTATAAATTACGTCACAGTCTAAGAGCTGGAGTCATGGAGGAGATTCCGGGAGGAGCCACTATGGATGAGGGAGAGGCACTCATGGGGCTCAACAGAAGCTATTTACGAACCTTACTAACATATTTCAGGTATAACTGGCCCAGCTCTAGCAGTGCAGATCGGCTACCCATGGGGGCATGGAGGGAACAGCATCCGATGGATCGTAAATGACTAACATTCTATATATATCATTGAAAATGCAGGATATCCACAAATACGTTTGCAAGGTAGAAAAAAAATAGGCATTCTCAGATCTTGGAAGAAAAAAAGTTTTCTCCACATTGAGGAATCCAAACTTAATATGGTCTTTAGTAAAACATGGTCCCTCTGGGTAGGTCTCCAGTCAATTTAGCAAAGGCGTTTCTTTGAGGTCAGAGCCTGTTAGCCTCTGAAAAGCTTTGTGTGGAACAGTCAGTCAGTGCTTTTCTCAGGGCCGTATTTAATCAACTGTGGAAGAAGTGAGGGATTTAAAGGTCTTGAAGTTAGGGGCAAAAAAATCTAAATATCAGGTTAAGAAGAAACAAATGCATTATTCAAATCCTGAGGGAGATGTAGTCATTCAAAAGTCCTTTGCTAGAAATAGGAAGAGAGTGGATTTATAGTCGTAACATCATGTTTCATAGTCTGACTGAAAACACCTTGGAAATAAACTCAGAACATTAGCCTATCTGAAATTTTACCATCTCTCCTGTTACTCCAGTTATCATTTTATCCTTTTTTTGTCCAATACTAAGCCCAAGGTAGGTAAAATTGTGGAGAAATCAGAGAAACACAGTTCTGTATAGATTAGTTTAAATCCCACCTTATCTCCCTCTCTATTATCCTTCTTATAGCCCACACAATTGATATTTGATTCAACAACATATAAATGACTTCACATTAATAGTCAGATATCCCTAAACAAACTTGGTATTTCTATTCCTGTTACTACTTACTAAAGGCTAAGTGGAAGTCTTTATTGCCCTGTGAACACAGGTGGATTTAATTTAAAGGACTGAAAATAATTTCTGGAATATCTTTAGTTTGGGGCAATGTTTTCCTTTAGCTTAAACATATTCACTTTAATCATTCATTTTATATATTGATGTGGCAATCAATAAAGGCATCAAATTAATTCTGCAGTTTACTAAAGCAAAAATCCCATTTAATTGAATAAATCGGTGTTAAAGAAAAGAGCCCCAGTGGATTAAACATGTATGGCTACATTTGTCTCTTGATAGAAGTGTCTAAAGACTATACTAAGTTCAACATCAAAAAATTATCCAACCTCCAATATAGAATAAACTATTTCCTTTCTGAATTAAAAATATAAAAAATATGCTTTTAGTTGATATCTGATAGCATCTTAATTTCATTTGAGAATAATCATTTATCTTGATTTGCCCAAGTCCTCATTTAAAGACAGTGAAATTAAAAAGACATTGATGTTCTACTTTTCAAACAATGGGTCACTTCTGATTAAACTTCGATTGAACATTAAACTTTCAGACTTGAAGCAAATTGCCTCTTTTTTCTTTTTAATTTGGACCCAATTTCCTGTTGCCCTCAGGTCAGTCTGATGGTAATTAATTGACTTCTGAATCAACTGAAAGAAGATGTGAAATAAAAAAAAAGGAGGGGGAAAAACAGGGTTTTTTAAAGTTTATGACAGTACTTTAGAAGTGACTCAATCTCTCTCAAGTTATATACATAAAATTTAGCATATTTCACATTTATAAGGTGTTTTTGGGGATGCTGAATGCTCAAATTCAATTTAATTTTAGTTTGTTTATCATTTACCTCTGGGGAAGAGTTTTAATCAGAGTTACCACTTCACACTCTACAATTAAGTTATTCTGTTGCGATTGGATAGACTATCCAAATCCGAAGAGTGGAGGTAAATTTCACCAATCTCGCAGTACAGGCAGCATGGTGCACTAAATTAAATATGATTTTTGGATCTGGGTTTGAATTCTGACTCTGTTTTTAACATTCACATTAGTTCTCTGATACTCAGTTTCCTATGTGTGTTATTGGAATCTTGATATCAAATACTAGGAGTATTATTGTGTACTATTATTATATATATGCATTAATGATGTCCAAATTTTAATAATATCTATATTAATAATTGCTGTATGTTATTATTCAGTATAATTAAATGAGATAATACCATAAACAAATCAGAATGGTAGCTGGCACATAACAGCTGCTCAATAAATACTAACACATTGTTTTTATATTAATGGAATTTATAAAACTGTATTTCAGTGTTTTGTATGATTTCAAATATATTAATAAATACATGTTCACTTTAAGTTAAAGTCTTTAAATCTTTACCAAATCATACATGATCAAAAATTCCATTAAAAAAGAGAAAAGGTCCCCAGCTGGTGTGGCTCAGTGGATTGAGTGCTGGCCTGTGAAACAAAGGGTCATCAGCTTGATTCCCAGTCAGGGCACATGCCTGGGTTGCAGGCCAGGTTGCAAGTAAGGGGTGCCCAAGAGGCAACCACACATTAATATGTGTCTCCCTCTCTTTCTCCCTCCTTTCCCCTCTCTGAAGATAAATAAATAAAATCTAAAAAGAGAGAGAGAGAGAGAGAGAGAGAGAGAGAAAAGGTGTGTTCTTATTACTCAAGAATGTCCAGAGTATTTTTGAGGCTTTTATAGCATCATTTGAGAATTAAAAGCTCAAAATAGCAAATAATAATACTACATTGTAACATCAGAAAGCAGGAAGACATGCGTTTACAGTGTGCGACTGAATTGTCACAGCTGTCTGTGTGGAGATGGGTAAACATTTTCATCCTTTCTCCCCTCATCTGCAACAGTTAAATAAATGTTTATTGAGCTACATGTTATTACTTGTCCATGCATGAAAAAGAATATAGTCTTTGACACAGAGAAGCGCGCACACACACACACACACACACACCCCAAAGAAAAAAGACACAAAGTTATAACTGCATGAATATGTGTATACATGGTATGTGTATGTTTGTAGGTAGAGAGAGAAATAAAGATAAAAATATACTTAAGCATATAATCTGGAAAGATATATGCACATATATATGCATATAGTATCAGTAGATTTGTATGTATATATATATATATGTTACACAAATATGTGCATTTGTATGCATTTATGAAAAAATAAGTGCTACTTAAAGTAAATGATAAAACAGAGGCAATCAAAGGATGCTAATTCTAAATAACAGACTGGGGATTCAGGGAAGCATCCTGAAAGAATGCTTTCTGAGCTTAATCTTGAAACATAAAGTGTAGTTGGGAAGAAAGGCGATTACCATGTTTGAAGCAAAAGGAACATCATGCTGAAAAGCAGACAGATGAAGAGGTCCTTGCTCTGTAGCTGGACATTCCAAGAGTTTGGTGTTAATAAGCTAAAATGCTCAAGTTGCACACAGGCAAGAAAATAAAGTCATGAAAAGTCACTTATAGTTTTAATACACCACCAAGAGATTTGGATGTTATGTTCAAGATAATCAGGAAACACCTTTACAGTTCCCAGCAGGGAGAGAGAAAGTCCAATGCAATTATTTCAGTGTCTTCTCAGTCTTAAAATTCTCTAATTTCATCATTGGCACAATCCTTCAAAGATTTTTTTTTTCAGAATAGTTGTACATATAAACTTGTTCTAAAATATATAACAAAAACTCATAGCCATATATATTTACTACTTTTATAAATTATGCCTTGGCCACAGTGTGGGTATAAAGCAGAAGGTAAGTATTATTTTTATAGTTTTTATGAGTGTACGCTGGAAAAGATACTTGTTAAACAAAGCAGTTACAACTATGAAAGAAGTCATATTTGATTTTAAAATTGTCAAAATGTTTTTATGATTACAGTTCAATAATACAAACTATTACCAGCAGAATGTGAAGATAAAATCTATTTACAGCAAGTCATCATAGATCATTTTGTACAAAATAAAGCTCTTTTCCTGTTAGCCTGACTGCACTAACAGAATTTTTTTATACAGTTGCATTCAGTAATGTCCAAAATATGTAATCCAGTTTAACAATGATTATTTTAGTCTTTACCCATGTAATTATCCCTCTTCTATACGGACAACATGCCATCAGATTCTATGTTGTTTCCAGAACAACTCTTACTTTTCAGTTTACTAAGACTGAGGAAAAGCTTATAAAAATCTGCTTCCATTTGATGGATTGTCTGTTTGGTGGATTCCGTTTGATGCATTGATGGATCGTACCCTTTAAATTAAACTAGACAATGTATGGCTATATCCTTACATGGATAAATAAATAATAGTAAAATCTCGACAAATATAAATTTATTACCAATGTTTATAAATGTTTTTGGCTCCCTATCTTAAACTTAGAATTTGTATTTCAGAACTGGAAATTAGGAGTTATGTGCATCTGTTGCCCATTGGAAGAGATGGTAGCATGAGGAAGGTACCGGATTGCCCAGTGTGAAGAAACTAGTTAGTGGTCTCTCTGGGCCCAGACTCCACAGTGTCTGTTCAGAGAACACCGCCTGCTCCAGTCACTGTGCTGCCACCCCTTATCACCAGGTAACTTTCCAAACTGCCCATCAAAACTAGTCATTCACAACACAAAATGCCCAGAGACTTGCAATAGAAAGGGAAGTGGGAGAGGGAAGAATTTTGTAAGTAAATTTTCTCTTGGCTGTGCAGCGTAGCATCTACATTTTTGTCCATAGCTGAATTCACACACTTTAACAAGCTTTTTAAAAGGCTGGGAGTAGTATAAACATAAACTTCAGCAAATGTATTCCTTGTTAACAGTATCCCTTCAAGTGGAAGAAGCCTATACACAGTAACAAACACCCATATATACATGTGTATATAATACAAAGATAAAAGGAAAGCATATAAATGCACTCCATTTCTTGAATAAAGTTAATGTTATAGCTACATATTTTAACTCTCTTCAGTGAAAACCTTTCTCATGCACCCTTTATTGGAACCATCTAATATTTAAATAGTGGTCTTTAATTATTAAATATATGAAAATCCTTGAAACATTTTTCACACTTTTCACTTCTCAGAATGTTCCAAAGCACACAGGAGTATTTTTTCTAACTGCTAGATCTGATGGACAGGGACAATGACGCCCACATCATAGTTTAACTTCCAAGTGGGCTTGTAGGCTTGTTACCAAAAACATTCCATTTCTAGGTCTTCATTTTTATCCTACTTTGTGATCTTGAAAACATTCACTGCTGTCCAAAGGAAAACTGATTCAACACAGAAAAATGGTTTAGTAAAATCCATGGTCACTACCGAGAAGAACCAAGTCACAAGGAGTTTGGAGCAACTGGATTATCTTTTTGTGTGTATGTATTATGGTAATATCAGAGGATACTGGTACATGTTAGCATTTGTTTATTTATTTATTCATGTATTTATTTATTTATTTATTTTAACATTTTGCCCCATTTTTATTTTTTTATTTTTTTAAGATTTTATTTATTTATCATTAGAGGGGAAGAGAAGGAGAGAGGTAGAGAAACATCAACGTATGGTTGCCTCTCACGAGTTCCCCACTGGGAGCTGTCCTGCAACCCAGGCATGTGCTCTGACTGGGAATCGAACCGTGACCCTTTGGTTGGCAGGCCCCATGCTCAATCCACTGAGCCACCCCAGCCAGGGCTGTAAGCATTTATTTTGATTTGTAAATATTTTAGAAATAATAATAGTTGATGATATAAACAAAATCTAAGTTGGGCACTAGGGCAAAATGTTAACATTTGCTATTTTTACTATGATGCCATTCTGAAAGTAATTTGCAGTTTGCATGGAACAGACATTCATCAACTTGTGATGGAAAAATAAAAGGTAATTAGCCCTGGCTGTTGTGGCTCAGTGGATTGAGCACCAGCCTGTGAACCAAAGGGTCACTAGTTTGATTCCCAGTCAGGACATGTGCCTGAGTTTCAGGCCAGGTTCCCAGTGTACAGTGCATGACAGGCAACCACACACTGATGTTTCTCTCCCTGTCTTTCTCCTTTCCTTCCTTTCTCTCTAAAAATAAATAAATAAAATCTTTAAAAAAAAGAAAAGGTAATAATAATCCCCATGAATTCAAGTCATTATAAAACCTATAATATTATTAATTCAACCTGTTTTTAAAAGATCTGTTTAAATGACAACTTTCAAACCCTTGCACAACTGCTATAAAAATACTTAAAGGATTGTCTGATTTTGCATTCAAGGAGTATGCCAAAGTCTGTGGAAGCATGAAGGAGAAAGAAACACTGGGAGAGAGGATAAAAAGAAAAGCAGAACAAAAATACTTTTTGTGCCTGCACTGCAAGCTCTCTGTCTCTTTACAGAATGGATTTCCTATTCAATAAACAAAGTGCTGGCTGACAGGACTCACTTTGCAAATGAACTGCTTATAATAAATTATACATTCTGGAATTTTAAAAATATATATTGGAAATGTAGATTTAGTAAAAATGAAAGTATGCTTTATTTAAGAGATTAAGAAGAAAATATTTTAATAACAAAAGTTTAATTAATTAGCCCATAGCCCACAATCTGAAATTACAAAGTATCATCCTCCATTAAATGAAAAACAACAACAAAAAAATAACCCTTAGTAATATCTGTAGAACATGATACATATGAGACTACATTTTGGCAGAAATAGGAATCAAAAAAGAGGATTCTATGGACAGTTACATGCAAAAAACTGAAACTCGATCACCAACTTTTACCATATACAAAAATAAACTCAAGATGGATAAAAGACTTAAATAAAAGTCATGACACAAAAAAGAACATAGGCAGGAAAAATTCAGATATTCCATGCAACAACATTTTCACCAATATGTCCCCTAGAGCAAGGAGCATAAAGGAAAGAATAAACAAATGGAACTTCATCAAAATAAAAAAATTCTGCACAGCTAAAGAGAGCATCAACAAAACGAAAAGAGAACCAACCATATGGGAAAACATATTTGCTGATGATACCTCAGACAAGGGTTTGATCTCCAAAATATATAAAGAACTCACATGGCTCCACTCCAGGAAGACAAACAACTTAATTAAAAAATGGGCAAAGGAGCTGAACAGATACTTCTCCAAGGAGGACATACAAAGGACCAGAGATATATCAAAGGATGCTCGCATCACTAGCCATCAGAGAGATGCAAATTAAAACCACAATGAGATACCATTTTACACCATCTTAAAAAAATTAATGAACAGCAAGTGCTGGTGAGGTTTGTACATTGTTGGTGAGAATGCAGACTGGTGCAGTCACAGTAGAAAACTATGGAATTTACTCAAAAAATTAAAAATGGGATTGCCTTTTGACCTGGTAATTCCACTGCTAGGATTATACTCTAAGAATCCTTAAACACCAATTCAAAAGAACCTATGCACCCCAATGTCCATAGCAGCACAATTTACAATAGCCAAGTGCTAGAAACAGCCTAGGTGCCCATCAGTAAATGAGTGGATCAAAAAACTGTGGTACATTTACACAATGGAATACTATGCAGCAGAAAGAAAGAAGGAGCTCCTACCTTTTGTGACAGCATGGATGGAACTGGAGAGCATTATGCTAAGTGAAATAAGCCAGGCAGTGAAAGACAAATACCATGTGATATTACCTATAAGTGGAACATAATCAACAAAATCCAAAGGACCAAAATACAACCAGAGACATGGAAATAAAGAATAAACTGTCAGGGACCAGAAGGGAGGGGGGGTGATAAGGGGGAAAGAAGGGGAAGGGTCAAGTCAAGGAATATATATATAAAGACCCTTGGACAGAGACTTTGGGGGGTGATTGAATGTGGGAGGTGGGGGGTGGGTAGGGGAGGGGAGAGTAATGGGGACAACTGTAATTGAACAAGAATAATAAAATTTCTTAAAGAGATAAGATTCTAATTCAGACTTTGCCACTGACATGGTGAACTTAGAAAAATTCTTAACATTATTGCACTTTACTTTCCAAATAATGTGGGGCAACTATCTTCCTTTCAATTCTAAATTTCTCAGATTTTAGATTTGGTATACAACCCCCGCCCCAACCCCTACACACACACTTATCACCTGTTCCTCTGATTCTAATCACTGATTCTCAATCCCGGCTACACATTAGAATTACCCAGAAAGCTATTTAAAAATCATTGACTCTGGGCCCCATGCAGAACAATTAAATTAGAATCATAACATTGTCCTTAAAAGATACCTTTTAACAAAATCCCAAATATTGTGAGTCAACCTCTTTCCTCTCTTGGTTGTGTGATGGAGAAGAAAGGCTTACTTACAGGTTTGTAATGGATGCTTATTCATAACAAACCTGAACAACCTGGTAGCTATTATCTGATTTCATAGCATTTTAAATTACTTTTACTTACCCTTGGTAGTAATACATAATAAAAACTAGTAAATACAGGGTCAAGTACTAATTACACCCCTTTTATTATAAAATATTTTATTACAAAATCATAACATGAATTCCTGTAACATAACAATGTCACGCCCAGGCACACCATGGGACATTTTAGATAACATGTTCAAATTGCTGCCCATCTTGTGTGAGACAACCATGTACCCTGCCAACCATGCTCAAGCAGGCCTTACTTCTCCTGGACCCTGTATATTGAGCCCCTCATCCTGACTTTATTTCTATAGATTCTGTTGCCTTTACCAATAAAATAGAGGTGAAGTAATATTTAGTGTATATTTTATGAATACATCAAGTAGTATAAAAATGCAATTTCATCTCAAATTGTGAGTAGAAGAAAATTTTCAAGGACAACAAAAATGCTTTAGTGTAGCAAAGCAGAGGGATAAAATATAATTATAAATGAAATACATACTATTATCATCCATGTAACATGAGAAAACATGTGAGAAAAATATAATAAAATTCAATGATGGATATGGGGTTACACATTACTTTTTCTCTTTATACTATTATTCACTTTCCATTTTCTCAACAAGTGCATGTATTATTTTTATAAATCAAAACACTAGACTTCAGAAAATATATAGCCTAAGTTTTTGTGGAACTCTCATCTGAGAAACATTTGGCTCAAAGTCAGAATTTTCCTCATGCTCACAAAAGGAACCAAACTTCACAATACACCTGCTTCCTTTCCTCTGTGTAATTTCTTTTTATGCTCATTGAGTGAGCTGCAATTCAATAGCTTTGTAGTCTTCTCTTTTCTCCCCATTTGGTGTGGCATGAAAAACATTTCAGAAAAAACAACATAAACAACTCAATTGCTTGTTAAATTTTATGTTAAGGATATGCACTGACCCAGCAAAATCACTACAGACAGCCAGACATGCTGCTGAAATTTAAGTATCCCTGCCCATGGACTTGTTGTTTACAAGGAAAGCAAGTATAGACCTGAAATTGCTTTGCTCTTCTCTGACATTTGAGCTAGGAAAATCAAACCAAGAAACAAGAATGGAAGTATGGTAGGTTTTCCTTGAGCCATTCTATTTGTCTTAAGTAGAGGCAAACTGTAATAAAGATTAAGAACAAATTTAACAACGCAGTCTGTTCATGAATCTGAATGTACAGCTAGGACTCAAAGACATTAGAGGCCAGGCCTGTCATGCCACGATGCCTTGCCCTGCCAGAAACATCCTCTAGTACACAGGCAGTCAGCAGTAAGCAATTTTGCAGTGTTATCCCTCAATTATGAATATTTTAGCTAAATTTGAATTGCAGGCAAATATTTTTGTCCTGAATGTGACAAAAAAGATCTTCATCATTTAGTATTCCCTGTCCCCCTCAGTTCTTTTCTGAAATCCCAGCAGCAGTGGAATTTTTGTGTAAGACATAACAAATAAAACATCTCCCAGTTCCTCTGACCCTGCTTGGACCATCAAAAGAGGAAAATGAATACTCCCTTGTACTACTCCGAACATCAGGATTTCTTCTTCAGTTGTTTTGTTTTCTATCAAGCAACTCTCACCAAATTCCTAGATCTAGTACCTGCTTCTAACCAATGTGCTGGGCATGAAATATTAATTTGTATTCGGAGGAGTTCTTCATCAGATTTAAATCCTTTCACACTTTAAAAAGAAACAGCTCAACTCCCTTTGGAGCTGCAAGGCATTTTCTATTCTGTTTCTCCTCAGCCCTTTCCCTGTGTTCCTTCAGGATACATAAAACATAGTGACAATGTAAGGAACAGTTGATAAAACTTGCTGAGAGGATCGCTAAGAGAATGTGGTCCTGGGTTTAAGTGCATTTCCTTGCCAGCCTTATGAGGAAGAATTTTCTTGAGTTACAGGGCATCACTCTGAACAGAACAATGTTTTTATTCTACCAGAGAACGTGTTCCATTGATAAGCTTTGTAATTCAAAAATTTATTATACGACACAGAGATAAGATAGGTTGTAATTGATTGTTCCACAACATAAAAATAAGCTATGTGCCCTGGCTGGTGTGGCTTCAGTGGATTGAGTGCCAGCTTGTGAAACAAAGGGTCGTCAGTTTGATTCCTAGTCAGGGCATGTGCCTGGGTTTCTGGCAGGTTACAGGTCGGGGGTAGGGGGAGAGCACGAGAGGCAACCATACATTGATGCGTGTATGTCTCACTCTCCTTCCCTTCTCCTCTCTCTAAAAATAAATAAATAGAATATTTAAAAGCAAGCCATGTTGTATAATTATAATCTAATATTACTTAAAATGGGTGAAAAACAACATATATATTAGGTGTTTTCAGGCTGAGGAACAAATGAAGGTTAGGAAAAGGAGGTTGAGTAATGCAGAGATCAGACCTATGATTAGATTTAAAAAGAAGGCAAATGGGCCTGTCTCCCAAATTTGAATTATCTTTTTTCTGCCCGATCCACTTACAGTAGCAAAACTTCATCTGCATTATACATAGATGAGTAACATGTTTTCTTCAAGAAAAAATAATAATCTTTGTACTTTTTATGGACACATCCATTTTTTTTTCTAATGGGAAAAAACAATCTTTCCTATTCATAAGTAGAAGTAAAGCCTTCGAACTAAAAAACTGTTCTTACAGAATTTGTATAGAGTAGCACACATGTTTTATGTCAGATACCTGAACAAAACTCAGGACACAAGGCACCAAGGTGTCTTAACTGAAGGAGGAAGAGGCAAAGAGCAAAGGATCTAGTGAAAATGAAGTCACAAGTAGATAATTGATGTAATATTTTCTTCTCAATAGTTACTTTGTACAGATAGGAAGCCTTCCGAATCTGTATTTTCTGAAGGGCAGCTTGCAGGCTATTAAAATTGAGAAGTTTGCTGGCAGATTGAATTAGGGGGAAAAGGAAAGAGAAAGAGATAGTGAGAACATTGCAATAGTTCATACCAGAGGATTTAAATGAACAATTGATTTACTGTACATGAGGAGGGCTGAGAAGAAAGAGGTTGAGGTGAAGGTGAGGTTACACATTTAAATGGTTACCAGGTAGGTAGATTAACATACGGGTTTAGAGTTAAGAGGGAAATCACGAATGTATAAACTGGACAGTCATGGGCCCGTACAGGGAATTGAAAACTCCTGGACTGAATGGCATGCCCTAAGGGAAAGTAAAGCACGGAGGAGAAGAAATCCCAGAGCCTGGTTGGGGCACTCCCAGCTGTTGAAGGTGGGATAGAAGAGGAGATGTCAGTGAAGGAGAATGAAGAGAATAGCATATGAGAAAAGAAAAAGATCCGGAGGACAATAGATGTCATTTCTCTCCATTCTCTCCTGTCCCAAAGCCGCTTCACCGCTCTGCCCTTTGTTTCTAGGTGTCCACGTTTGCAAGTCACCATTACTTCCTGCACTTTAACTTGTATCTTTGTTTGGAGTTTCATATAACAGATTTATTTCAAGCGACTACAACCCATGTGAGCTTTAAAACCAATGTAGACAGAAGAAAACAGGAACATAGTTGAGAAGGAAAATTGAAATAAAGTTGAGAAAAATTAATATGTACATATTAATAAAGTTCAAGTCTACATGAGTACGTTAATACACATACACACAAATATTGCTTATAAAATTACATATTTATTATGTGTTTACAACTGATAGAAAATTAAATGCTGATAAGTTCTAAGAAAGAGAGTTTAATTTTGTTACAGTGAAAATGCTATTTCTGTGATTAGTTCTGATAAATACAATATAACTATGGCTATATGTCTTCACTGAAAGTATGCCTTATAGCTAAAGAAATTATAAAACTATAATCAAAGCCAATAATCTGATTTTAGTTTTGGAGCTTGCTATTTCTGGAAGGTATTGAATTTATGCATTAAATAATTAGCCCCTCTGTCTGTCCATGGGTCAGCTACTGTATGGGTATATACCTACCCATTTTGTCAATTAACTTCAATTTTCACCTAGAACAATAAATATCTCTATAGATCATAGCATGATTCATTCACTGTGTTCACTCTATCCAAGGAATTTCTTAAAAGTGCCAGATTCTGACACTCTGCACGTCAGTGTATCACTGTAAACTTACAACTTGCCCCAAATCGCTAGATATTCTGTGTTCCTGACACATGCATTATATTCAAAGATTCTATCAAAATAAAGTGGGATTTTCGTATTGTGTTCAACATCACAGTGGTAAAAAATAAAAACCAGTTTACTGATTGGTATAAAAAACTAATGAAGGAAAACATCCACTTTGCCAAGTACACAAATAAGATTTTAGAAATAACTTTTGAATATATACACAGGCATGTTATGTTTTTAGTATTAAAAACAATGATGTTATTTATTATTTTAAATTTAATTATTCTAAAACATCATAAATAAATGGTTATGTAAACTTTTATGAGAATGCTAAAATGTGTTTTAAAAGTAAACTTCAAGTACCTACAAAAAACAATATAAAATGATTAGAAGTCATTTTTAAGGTATGAAATAAAAATGGTATTTTTCATTTAGCCATATTCCTAAATCTGCCCTTCCTGAGAGGAAAAACAAAAAGAAAAAAAAAAGTCTGCGCTCAACACAGATTTTTCGGTATCATAATGAGAAATGTAGATGGGGGGTTTAAATTTGACAGTGGTTGACAGGAGGAAGGGTATTTTGCTTTAAAACAATTGAGAGTGATTTTGAGTTTAAATCCTTTGTAATGAAATGAGATCCGTTTGTCACTGAATATAATACAATGGCACACGGTCTGGTTAGTTGGCTCAAGTTTGGTTAAGACTAAAATGCATTTAGTAGGACAAAAGGCAACTAAAGAGCAAACACCAGTAAGGGATTTTCAGAAAAAAAATTGATTCTAAGTTTCCAAAACTAACATATTAAGGTTTCAATATCTCTCCAAGAGCTCATCTAACATTTCCCTGTGATAGTTTTCACCTTAAAAATAGAAATACCTGCTACGCAATGATGTGATTAAGAATTTGATATTATACATATGTACATATATTTAAAATGGAGTGTCTTGAGATTTGGGAAATTTAGGACTAAATATATACGTTTAAAATATGTTTTACATAAAATATATATTCTAATTATTATGAATTTCTCTGAATTTTTCTTTCTATCCAGGAACATACAACTGAGAATCTTATAAATAATTCTTCAAAGTAATTAGAAATATAAGTGTAAATCCTTAAGATTATATAGCTCTAGTGCTCAAAATTTTAAATTGCATATGATATACCTCATATTTATAAAATTAAATATTAGAAACTAGGAAATATAACTTTGTCCTATACTTACACAGCTGATATGGGCCTAAGATTTGCATTAATAAAACAATTAGATACACTGTTTAATCTAAGTATCATTTTTTATTATTCACATGCCATTAAATGAAGGTAACTATCTTAAATTATATAATGTTGATTTGTAGATTCAGTGATGGGTAGTACCATATACTAATGATACCAGTTTGGTCAAATGAAGACTACACTATGAAAGAAACACTGTTAGTATGTAAAATAACATATGCTCTACCTTCATTAACTGTAAGAAAAGGGTATTCAAAGAATACATTTCTAGATATTCTTTCTGTCATTCATACCATTTACAGAATTTCTCAGTTCCTAATTTTGCTGTGACAATATAAAGCAGACAGGAACCAGATAAATCTAGAGTGTTAGCTTTGCTTAAAATGTGTCCTTGAGTTCATTATTTTCAGGTTTCTAAATTACTGCTTTGTGACTTGACTAAATTATTTCTCCTCTCTTAATTACAAAATACATTCTATCTCTCCTTTCTTCTTTTCTTCCTTCCTTATATTTCTAATACTTTATGTACTCAAATACCATCAGAGTAGTAATTAGTTTTATTTACTATCCACATGAGCCTCTGTTTTTAGTTATTCTGATGGGTTCATCCATTTTCCTGAATCACACACTAACACTACTCTAGAATTATTTATAAATTCAAAATAATCTACTACCATCGGCTATCAAGGTAGATTTGATTCATAAACAGATATCAACTTCCTATTCCTTTACACCATAGTTTAAACCTCTTCTTAGTTTTTGAATATCTTATAATACTTATATATTTAACATTTGTTAAATACTTAAATATCTGTTTTAGTTCCATCAACTATTATTAGTAATATTTTTATTTCTCCCCATGTAAAATTAATAACTAATGCTTCTATACCTCTTTACCTCTAAATTTGTGACATATTGTTTTTACTTTTATATTTAAAATAATCCTATTTACAGTTTATTATATGACCATAATTAAATTATTTGTATATACTTTTATTCTAAAAGTTGAAAACAAATAAACAATATGTATAACATTTTGATTATATAGCTATTGCTCACTGCAGAGCCAAATATATGTCCAAATTATCTTATGTTTCTAACCAATAAGACATAACTCTATTCCACTCAAAAATACTATTCATACAAATTTTTATTTCTTACCTATTGATCAAAATCAAGATACACTTCACTCTGCCCTGGCTTGGTGTAGCTCAGGGGATTGCACGCAGGCCTGTGAACCAAAGGATCGTGGTTTGATTCCCAGTCAGGGCACATGCCTGGGTTGCAGGCCAGTTCCTGGCAAGGGACACACAAGAGGCAACCATACATTGATATTTCTCTCCCTCTCTCCTTCCCTTCCCCTCTAAAGATAAATAAATAAAGTGTTTAAAAAAATTTTAAATAAAGATACACTTTACTCAGCTTCATATGTTGCACATGTTAGCTTTGTTATATTTTCCCATAGAATTTCTGATTATTGTTTTTTTCTGCTCCTTATTGAGTAAAAAAACACAAATATTTTGTCTTTATAATAGTTTGAATATCTGCCAGCTTATCACTTATTCTATCCATTGTCTATAATCCATCTCATTCTTAAAGTCCACTAATTTCATACTCCATTTTAAACAGCAGATTTCATATTTGAACTATAACTTTCATATACACATTTTTGGTTTATCTAGGAAACATTTTATTTGATTTTTCTTTATGTTCTTCGAGAAGCCTCTGTCCTTCTGCTTCTAATCAGTCCATTTGTTAGTTTTATTTATTTATTTATTCATTCATCCATCCATTTATTCATTCACTTATCTATTTATTTAGGATGGCTGCACAGCTTCATTCCTGTTTCTCCTATTCAGGGCTCTTTGGAATCAGAGTCACTGTTTCCTGGATTCCAAATCTCTCTTTTTGTTACTTTTTCTTTATGTTGTTTAGCAACATATTAAAGTAATTTTCTAAGAAAAAAAAAAAACATGAGGGATAAGCTTTGTGAGCCTATGCAACAGAGAGGTATTGATTCTGCTTGCAAAATTAATTGATAGGTTGAGTTTAGAATTACAGGTTGAGAATAATTTTCTCTAAATATGTTAAGGACCTTTTCTCTATATCTGCTACTATCTTGAGCTTCTGATGAAGGTTCTGATGCCAGTCTAATTCTCATCCTTTTGTAGATATTATGCTTTTTATTACTTTATTAGTGTATCTTTAATCTTCAGAAGATTTGGGATTCTTTATGTTTCTTGTGATAATAACATAACATTTAGGAATAATTTATTAGAATAGGGTTACTAGAGAAGGAGAAAATTTACATATTTTTAAGATAAGCAAACTGCCTATATTGTGAAATTCCAGGTGTGCCTAAAGGTCTGTGTGTTCCTCCATATTTACAAAATTTCTAGTACTGGACTGTCATGGTATTAAAAATGTCCATGACTAAATCAGTTATTTGGAATAAGAAACAGATATTTTCACTTTCCTGTTAATATAGAAATTAGGAATAATTCATCAGCATCTATTGAGTGCTTTAGCCAGTTATTTAAGCACTGAAGATACACAGATAAATAAAAAATATTCTCCCAGTGGGAAGCAACTTAGAATATTTATATTTACTAGTTTTTATTCATTGAGGTCCTCAGAGACTATTATACAGTGGTCAGTCAACATAAGATCTTAAAATAAGGGAGACAGACAAGTGAACAATCTGGAAGCAAAAGAAGTTGGAGGACTTGACTTAAGATCTTGCTCTGTGCATAGTGAGGAAGTGTGGGATAGAAGTTAAGGGGATAAACTCTGAAATCAAACTGTCTGGCTTCATAATCCCTCTTAATATTTACATGGCCATAAAAATGTTTAATATAATATCTAGTACACAGTAGAAACTCTTTAAATGTTAGCTGTTGTTGTTGTTATTATTATTATTATTGCCAGTTAGTAATTGTACAACCTTAGCCAAGAGACTGAGCCTCTGATCATCAATACTACCATTGGGATATTGAAATTAATAATAATTACTGTGTGACAGGATTTCCAATGGGCACACCAATAATACATAAAGTTCTTTATAAATGTTTGTTATCAGAGAGAACCTATATGCCACTGTAAATTCATTAGCAGTAACTTTTTTTATAGCCCACATTTCAGAAACACTGTTAGAGTAGTGCAGGGCTAGCCAATACTTTATAGCTATCAATACTGCACCATTAAGAGTATAACAAACGTTCCTTCAAGGCAGTAAGTAACACCAGCACTCAAGGCCTTCTGTTGTTGAATAAAACAATCCAAACAATCAATTTAACCTCAAATATGTTTCAACTTGTAAAACATCAAGTCATTAACCGTAACAATGTCATTGTGCTCTTACTACAAAACTCAACTAAATGAGTGTCCAGGGGAATATTTAAGAGTACACTTCCTGTAGAGTAATGTACTAAAAGCATCACCAAAGCCTATTAGAAGGAGTAACCCTTGAGTGCACTGTGAAGGATTAAGTTCACTTGAAACAGTGAGGGAGAAAGGTAGATATGTGAAAAAGGCCCTACCACTGAGAACATCAAGCATGTCTCTCAGAATAGCAAATGGCTATTGTCGTAGAAATTGTGGTTAAACACATGAAGATCTGTGGGGTAATGGGGAAACTTGAGTCAGATTATGTGTCTCATATCTGTCACTTAATAGGAATATGACTTCTGTCTTAGTCTCCTTGTCTATAACAAGATGAAAATGACTCTTATCTAAATCACACAGCTGATGTAATTATTAAGACAAGAAAAAAATCCTTGAAATATATAGAAAGCTAAACAAATCAAGATATGATTATTAACATTAAGAAGCTGGGGTTACCTTATGCAGTTTTTACATTTTCACACATTGTTCCTCATTTTACGCTTTCAGTGCTTCCCATTTTAGCCTTTTAGGAATCAAGCAGTATTCAAAAAATATATCTTAGTATATTATTTGGACTCAACTGTAGTACTAAAAATCCTTACAGGTCACAATCCTTATAATATGTAATATATAAATTCTGTTCACTCTACTGTATGTCATTTCTTGTATATGTATTTTATTATTATAGGGTCAAATAGAAGAAAGATAAATTTAAGCCCATCTCTTTCACAAAATTTTGGTCATTTATAAAATATTTAGTATCAAAGATCATAAACTAATAAGGCTTGATGGTTATCTGTAGACAACAGCTATTCTGCCATTCCCATTATCACCCAGAATAATAGCCGGAAAACAGATAATATGCATGTACGCACTCACATATTCAGATATTTATATGTACATGTCTATGTATAGAGAGAAGACAGAGAGTGCTCTAGTTTCTGTCTTCTCTCTGCCTTCTCTTCAGAGAAGATATTATAAATGCCTGTTTGTTACATGATAATCATAACTAAAGTTTACTGAACACTTTCAATATTTCAAGAACTCAGCAAAACCTTCTCTCTATAAATGTAGGTATTGATATTAATGTAATTTAGTGATTTTTACTGGAGGTGATTTTGCCCTCTGGTTGGCATTTAGCAATTTCTGGAGATACTTTTTCTTGTTACAACTGAGGGAAGGGAGCACTATATTGGCATCTAGTAAACAGGACACAGGTGTGAAATGTCCCGCAAAGCACAGGAAGGACAGCCCTTCACAACAAAGAATTGTCCATCACAAAGTGTCACAGTGTTGAGGTTGAAAACCCTGATATAGCAGTGCAATTATAAGGCGAATATCATTATCGCTCTCACGTTTTAGATGAGGAAATTATAACTTTAAGAAATTAACTTATAAAATGTTATAAGCTATCAATAAACAAAGCTCTATTCGGGTCCAGAAAGCCTCATTCCAAAAGTCTCACTCATACTGATGAACTCATTCTCACTGACATATCTTAGCAGCATTCCATAGTTTAGCTAGAATTAGATATATTTTGGCAATGCTGATTAGGTATGAGTTTTGATGGATACAATAATTAAACCTCAACTTTTATTTCCATAGTAGGGTTTTTCCCTCAATAATTAATGGAGTAAGAAGCCCAAATAGGAAGGGAAATTACTGAACTGTTGATAAATGAACAGTCAATCTATTTAAAGTTCAGGTACATTGGATCCTTTGCTTTTATAGAAATGGGAAACTTGCTTTGCAAAGTGCTAATGAGAGCTGAAAGTTACCTTCAAGAAGTTATGCATATTTCAAAAGAAATAAAAGTCATTATGCATTCTCTCTAAAGAGGATACAATCTCAAACTGTCAAAACCCTAATTTTTTTATATATATTACATACAAATGCCATCTTTTAAGAACCCCTTTCCATTTTTTTCTTCCAAATTAGCTTAGTGGGCCATGGTGTTACAGTATCTCAGTCTGGCCTGTGAATAATGTGACAGATAATTTTTCTACTTCTTGCCTGTAGTTAAGTTTGACTGAAGATATGGAAAACAAATTTTATGACTTAGGTTTTAAAAATAAATGTTCTGTAAGGCATACAGAGCTAGATTTTGGACTGCTAGCATAAAATATTGTGCACTAAATTTATATCTGCTGATAAATAACTTAAAAAACTAGAGACATTTTATACTCACATACACTAAAATATTTTCTCAAAACTAATTGACGATACTAGTAATAATCTCCACATACCTGTCACTGGAGAGCAGGATTCTCAGCATTGAAAAAGTGTCCTACTTGAATGGATTAAAAATAAATAGCAACTAAATAAGATTCAAAATTGTGGAACACGAACACTAAAAATTAATTTTTTATGGTAAAAAGAATAGCAACATTAAAAAAAAGGCCATTGTGATAATAATCTATTCCTATCTCTACAGTGGGAAGGGCCTGCCTTCTGCAAGAGTCTATTGTTACAAACAACATGAAAATTCTAAGATAGTATAATTTAGCTTCATTTAGTTTATAATGATGATGATTAAATCTAAACTATTATAAGCAAACTACCATCTGGAACCATAGCAAATCAAGATTCTATTTTCTGTGATGACCAATCATGGAAAGCTTATGCAGACTTCTACTTTGCCATATTGTATGGTCATTTGATTAGATAATCATGCAGACCAATGAACTCAAGTAACTGGAACATAAACAAATATACACGGTGTCACTTGGAAATAATTCAGTACATTATCAAGGCCTCCAGAGCCAAACTGCTATTTTAAAAGGGCAGAATTGAAATTTGATATCAATTGTTCTGAATCTACACAAGAGGAAAATTGAAGGAATCAAAAATTTACATACATGTTATATGCAGTTTATAGGATGAAATGAATAATTTTAGGAATAGAAGCATAGCAATATAATCAAGTAAGAATCTACAAACTGATTTTTATTAAAAATAGTCTAGACTAAAGTGATACATTACTTTTTGTTATGGGTTGGATTGTATCTCCTAAAAAGATATTGAAGTCCTAGTCCCCATACCTTTGAATGTGACGTTACTGGGAAAAAGAATCTTTGCATATGATCAGTTAGGGTGAGCCCTAATTCAATATGACTGTGTGCCTATAAAGAGGGAGGACTTGGACACAAAAACAAAGATGGGTAGAATGCCACGTGAAGACTGGAATATACTGCTACATGACAAGAATGCCAAAATTGCCATTAAACCACCAGAAGCTAGGAGAAAGGCATGAACAGATTCTCCTTCACAGCTCTCTGAAGGAACCAAGTCAGCCTGCCAACAGCTTGATCTTGAATGTCTAGGCTCCAGAACTGTGACACAAAAATTTTCTATTGTGTAACCAATTTAGCTGGTATTACTTCTACGGCAGCCCTAAGAAACAAATTCGCTATCTAAATAGGGGTTAATCTATTTCAGTATACTATATGTTTATTTTTGTTTCTACACCCTAAATAAAAATGTAATACACAATGATGGCTAGGATGAAATCAGTAGCCTCAACTAGCAGTCACACTATTAGGAGAACAAGAGAATGCAAATGTCCTCAAGTCCCTGTCCTGTTGGATGTCATGAGATTGATAGAAACATATGGTATTTGTCTTTCATTGCCTGGCTTATTTCACTTAGCATAATGCTGTCCAGTTCCACCCATGCTGTTGCAAAGGGTAGGAGCTCCTTCTTTCTTTCTGTGCATAGAATTCCATTGTGTAGATGTACCATAGTTTTTTGACCCATCCATTTACTGATGGGCACTTGGGTTACTTCCAGCACTATATATCTCACCATTAACAGGAACTTAATAAAAAAAAATGAGCAAGCAAGCAAAATATAGCCAAAGACATTGAAATTGAGAACAGGCTGACAGTGATCAGAAGGGAGAGGGGAGGGGATAACGGAGCGAAAGGGTGAAGGGTTTATAGGAACAATTATAAAGGACACATGGACAACAAAAGGGGGCAGAAATGGGGGAGGGAGGTGGGGAGGGCTGTGGTGGTGGGGAGGGGTGGGGGGAAAGGTAGGAAACTGTATTTGAACAACAATAAAAATAAAATTAAAAAGATTATAAGTAAAGAAAAAGGAGAGAATGACAGAAACAATATTTTGTTGGAGAAAAAAGATTACATATGTTATTTACAGGACCATTAAAAACTGATTGCTGGAAAATGTGGAAGGTTGTTAAGCCAGCAAATGGAAGGTAAAGAGGGGCATAATTAAGGCAGCTCTTTAGGAGATTAATCTTCAAGCTATTTTGCAAAATGAGATGGTAGGAGAAAGGCTACCAAATTAGGACACCAAAGTCGGGATGTGAGGGGATAATGAATGGTCTGAATTAAGCAACAATTGTTGGCAATTAAGTGACAGCAATGAAATACACTGTAAGATAAAATAAATTGAACCTAGCAATAAAGTAACCAACAAAAAATGGGAGTTAGAAGTATTGGTTAGGGTGTGAAGAAGAAAATAGTCAACAATAATTTCAAGAATTAGAGCTTGGATAGATGTTTTTTTGGCTATGTTCCAGGTTGGTGGTATTACCTGAGATCTGCATTCTGAATTATAAGGACATTATTTTTTTATAAATAAACTCCATCAGTAGCCAATCCCTGGATGATTCCAGGAACTGACCCTAAATATACTACAGAAGAACAGCAGCCATGGTGCTAGCTGTGACTTTGACCCTTAGACAAGAACAGGGGCCTGCAGATTCATAAGACCTGCTCTCTGCTAAAATTTCTCTCTCTGATTTATGACCTGACAGCTATAGTCTCAGATTTTACTTTCCCTTATAGTACCCTTCAGATTTATTTATCTATGGTGTGTGCATCTATATTTCAAAAAGTGTCCAAGAATCTCCCGCAAGGTAAAAAGTTTTAAATATATATATAGTAAGAAAATAAAAATAATTAAAATTGTAAATCAATCACTCTGTTGGCTAGGGCTCAAATACCCTTATTGTCCATAGAAATCACTTAGCATTGAGTGTTAGCTTTCTTTTATTGCCATTTATTTATTAATACTCATGCCTGGATGCTCTATGGATATTATAAATCCTTTGAATGCCATGGATCATATCATTGCTTTATCTGTTTTTAATGCATAGTATAATGTTTTGCACACAGTTTATGTTCAATTAAACTTAACTTATGATGATAATGATTAATATTTTTAAGGAAGAGAAAGATAAAGTTCCTTTCCTATTATCATAATAGGTTTGTTCCTTTCCATTATTTCCCTTCTCTGGAATATTTTCACAAACTTAAAAATGTTTAACAAATGGTTTTAGAAAACTTCTAGGCTTATGAGCCAAGTATTTCCTTTAGCACCAGAGTTAAATCTTCCATTTAAAATAAGCTTAATTCCATTCTTCATTTTCAAAAAAATGATTTACATTATATATGAAAACCCAGATATATTCAATGATAAAAACAGATAAAATAGAGATATCATGAATAGCAATGAGATTCAGGAACACATACCTATCCACCTCCACACTAATGACCACCCACCCACCCACCCACCCATGACAGTGTCACTTTTTTCCTATGGCACCTCCTGAAAAATGGCATCAGGGAATGATAGAGTGCAATGTGGCACAAGTCTATTTTTCTGTTGCCTCACAGGTTAATCACAGTGTAGTAACAGCACCAGCTATTCTGAAAGGGTAGTGTGCCCACTAGACATAGACATTAATCATGACCTGGGCCTCCTAACCACCTGCACCTCCCCCATCCCTGAGCATACATATATACCCTTCGCTCAGTATTAAATGCCAATAGCTATAATTTCACAATTATGACCTTAGAATCATTCAACTCTGAATTTATGTACATGTTTACCTCCAATTTTTTTTCATTCTCTTTTTTCTTCTACCTTCTTAGAAATTACTATGACTGCTGAAGGAATTCTATATACTACTTCATTACAGTCGCTTGGAACAATATACTGGGACTTTCACAAGGCAACCTTTGATGCCTGTCAACTTGGTTGTCACACATTTTCTATTTTCCAGCTTTGCAGTGTAAAATGCTTTAAAGTTTCTTGAAGTTCAGCTTTTAAAATGTGAATATGGTGATTTGCAGAAAGATTCATGCCTTAGTGAATTTGAACATAAACTGCTTTATGAATGTCACCCTAGTACTGATTATTAATTAATAAATTACACTTACTTAAGGTGGATCTTCCAGTTAACATATTTGCCATAAAATTTCTATTTTTCTGAAAGAGATTAAGTCATCTTGATCTACATCAACTATTCTTTTCCAAATACAGACTCTACATTAAATACCCTTTTCCAAATATTCTACTAAGTCAATAAGTAACTACTAAATAGTTAGTTCAAGGAAAAATCTATTAAAATTCAGGTTATCAATTTTACCTATCATTAGTAAAAAGAATTTTAATGCATATTGTTGGTAAGAGTGAGATTAAAGAACACTCTAAATCTCTGCCGTATGGTTTTGAAATGTACCACCATTCAGGAAGGTGTTTTTCAATATGTCAAGATACTTAAAATATTCACATTTTGACCCAACTTTACGCATTGTAATTTATCCTGGAGAACTAGAGAGAGGAACAAACATAAAGTCTAAGAACATTCCATAAAAGATTACCCATAATTTAAAAATGCAGGTAAAGCTCATATTCAATAATAGGTGAATAGTTACATCAACATACCATTGTATTCTGCATTATTATGACAGGGTCATGAACACACAATACAATGTACAGATGCTGTGTTGTAGAATTGTGCACCTGAAACCTGTATAATTTTGTTAACCAGTGTCACCTCCAATAAATTCATTAAAAGGGAAAAATAAGAGAAAAAAATAATATTAAAAAGTAGGACTTAGGTTATCATATATTAAAATTATTAAAAAGCTATAGTAACTAAAATGAGAACAACCTTTTATCAGTATAGGAACAGACAAATCAACGAAACAATTAAAATTTTTGAAAAAGACCTAAGGCCACTGTCATCAAAACAGTCCAATACTGGAATAAGAACAGACACATAGACCAATGCAACAGAACAGAGAGCCCAGAAATAAACCATAAGTATCTATGGTCAATTAATATTTAACAAAGGGGGCAGAAGCACAAAATGGAATAAAAATAGCTTATTCAACAAATGGTGTTAGGGGATCTGGGCAGCTACATGCAAAAAAACAAAAATGAAACTGGATCACCAACTCACATCATACACAAAAATAATTTCAAGGTGGATAAAAGACATAAATATAAGTTGGGACACAATAAAAGTCATTCAGGAGAACATAGGCAGGAAAATCTGAGGTATTCCATGCAGCAATATTTTTACTGATATAGCCCTTAGAGCAAGGGACATAAAGGAAAGAATAATCAAATGGGAGCTCATCAAAACAAAAAGCTTCTACATGGCTAAAGAAAAGAGCATTAAAATGAAAAGAGACCAACCATATGGGAAAATATATTTGCCAATGATACCTCGGACAAGGGTTCAATCTCCAAAATATATGAAGAACTCACACAACTCCACTAAAAAAAAAAAAAAAAAAAAAAAAAAAAAAAAAAAAAAAAAAAAAAAAAAAAAAAAAAAAAAAAAAAAAAAAAAAAAAAAAACAATTAAAAAATAGACAAAGGACTTGAACAGACACTTCTCTAAGGAGGACATACAAAGGTCCCAGGGACACATGGAAAGATGCTCAGCATCACTAGCCATCAGAGAGATGCAAATTAAAACCACAGTGAGATACCATTTCACATCAGTCAGAATGGCCATCATAAACAAAGCAACAAACAACAAGTGTTGGAGAGGATGTGGAGAAAAGGGAACCCTTGTCCACTGTTGGTGGGAATGCAGACTGGTGCAGCCACTGTGGGAAACAGTATGGAGTTTCCTCAGGAAACTAAAAATGGAATTGCCTTTCAACCCAGCAATTCCACTGCTGGGATTATACCCTAAGAACCCTGAAACACCAATTCAAAAGAACCTATGCACCCCTATGTTCATAGCAGCACAATTTACAATAGCCAAGTGTTGGAAGCAACCTAGGTGCCCATCAGTAAATGAATGGATCAAGAAACTATGGTACATTTACACAATGGAATTCTATGCAGCAGAAAGAAAGAAGGAGCTCCTACCCTTTGTGACAGCATGGATGGAACTGGAGAGCATTACGTTAAGTGAAATAAGCCAGGCAGTGAAAGACAAATACCACATGATCTCACCTTTAAGTGGAACCTAATCAATGAAACAAACAAGCAAGCACAATATAACCAGAGACAGTGAAGTTAAGAACAAACTGACAGTACCCAGACAGGAGGTGGGAGGGGAAAATGGGGGGGGAGGGGAGGGGTTTTCAGGAACACCTACAAAGGACACATGGACAAACCCAAAGCCAGGTAGGACCAAGGTTGGGAGGTAAGGATGACTGGGGTGGTGGGGACTGGTAGGGTGAAAATGGACACAACTTGAACAACAACAAAAAAATGTGAAAAAACAAACAAAAAAACAGACCCAAGGACATGAAATAATTAATATAGTATATAATTAGAGTGAAATATTTCAGATCAGTGAAAAAAGGAAGCATTGTTAAATGAATCATTTTGATTATTAATGTTATGAGTTATACTGAAAAATTTTTAATATTGAGACATTCTTACAATTCTAGAATAAATACTAATTAGACATCAACAGCAATATAAAACTACATTAATGTCTTAAATAAGGAAATAGAAACAACATAAACACATCATGATCAAAACTGGTTAAAATGACGGAAGAAGGAAGGAAGGAAGGAAGGAAGGAAGGAAGGAAGGAAGGAAAGAAGGAAGGAAGGAAAGAAGGAAGGAGAAAAGGAGAAAAGGGAGAGAATTAAGGTTTGTAAGTATGTAGTAGCTATAATTAAAATATTAATTTACAACGCATCCATCTACTCAGTAATTCAACAAATGTAAAATTACTATTAATTGTGTTTCAACAGAATAGACTTATTTTTCTTTCTACAAAAATATTTTGTCTATATTATGCTACATAGACTGGTTCTTTTTGCAAGATCTGACTGAAAGTACTGTGGCTACCAATAGAATATAAGAAACAAAATTAATTATGACAAAATTCTTAACCAATACTTCCTACTTTCTTTTTAAGTTTCTGACTTGTATTTCAGTTTAGAGGTTATATTATCTCATTGATATTCTAACACAGCAATTTGAATGATTCTGTTACCAAAAAAAGTAGAGGTGCTTCTTTGTTCAAAAATATTTTAGTATGCATACACACACCATTTGTGACTCACCACACATGTACACAGTTCTATAAACATTTCAGGTTAGTATGTGGTCATAATCTTTAAAACAGAACTGATTAACACTTGAAGTTTGCCTGGACTTTGTCTAAGATTCCATTGTGCATTCCTTTGCTTAGGAAGTGTACTAAAATTAACTCTTGTTTTATAACACATCTCTCAGACACTGAATCCTTAACTGAAAATTCTTCCTTTTGACAACTGTGGAGAGAAGGACCAATAAAATGGCATTGGTCCAGTTAAGATAGTATAACATATATTAAAAAAAGTGGAGTCACTCATGTCAACCACAATGGCTGTCAGTGAGACATGACTTTTTAGTTCAAGAAGGAAATTACATAAGTCAGAGTAAACACACTGGTAAGGAGACACACTTAAGATGCCTGCACACATGGTCAGAATAGCCATGCGTGCAGAGCAGGACCACCCATAGACAGGCTTCTGGGGAAATTCCCCACTTGCCAGAAGGAGTGTCAAGAAGAAAGCCATGTACCACCCACAGGCTCCTGGGCAAAATTCCCACTTGGCCTCAGAGGTGCCAAGGCATTTATCAAAAAGACCCAGAAGGGTGGAGTACACCCCTTTCAAGGTACAACTGAGGCAGGCTCCAGACCCCTGCTGAGACAGTCGAGCTCCACACACCACAGTGCTGCTCCAGGCCATGCTGATCTCCCTTGGCATCAATCACCAGAGGCTCTTCCCTGCTGGACTGAGGATTTCACATTCCCTCCTGCCCACCTGGCTCTGGAGATCCTTCCTTGCAAGACTCTGACAACTCCCTTGCCCATTGTGCTGTCTCCTGGACCCACAGACTGAGACTCTGGGACTCGGGTCCATTATCCTTCATTGACTGTTGTGTGTGTGTTAAAATTCTCTTAGATTGTTAGAGTGTGAGTAGTATATTTATGTATGTTGATTTACT
Organism: Anoura caudifer; assembly: GCA_004027475.1. Lineage (NCBI taxonomy): Eukaryota > Metazoa > Chordata > Mammalia > Chiroptera > Phyllostomidae > Anoura > Anoura caudifer. Next base: position 47,541 of record PVKU01001985.1, read on the forward strand.
TTAAGTGAACCTGCATTCAATAAAATCTGAGTGAAGAGCATAGTTACTGTGTGTGACTCTTGCCTACTCTTTGGTGTCAGGCTGCTCATCAGGCAGCTAGCCAAGCAGTTGTCTGGCTGACTTACAGGAAAGACTATCACAAACATACACTCATGACAACTTAATTTTTTTATGTCTCTTTAAGCTTGAAATTTTGGAACATGTTTTCAACCATATCCTAGCAGTGATTTGCTATATGGAGTGCCTCATAACCTCAAGGTGGTAACCATTAAAAAGCCACATTTTTTAGAATTTATTGACTAGAGTAACCGTTGAATAGAACCACACCATTTAGGTTAGGCCACCTACCAGCTGATATTCTCAAAGATCCTATAGAAATTGGTCAGTGCCAAATTTTCTTAGTGATGAATCTTAGGTAACAAACTCAAGGCATTTTAGCAGGTTTACTCAAGAATACTTACATGTCCTATATCAGGATTTTCTAGTTTGCCATACCTAAAGTTCATTTTTCTAGAGTTTAGTCATTGTTTTTCCATTTCCAAGATCTTTACATATTGAATCAACACACGTATATGTGTCTGGAGTCCATGATTTTCTTTATGGATTGAGTTCAAGCTAGTCTGAGATCTAGAATCTCAGCACCAACTACTCAAATGGACCCATATCTGCCTCCAGTGATTCAACTGCCTTCTTCTCCTGGCCCATCATCACAAGAAAAGACTGTATCTCCAACATGCAGCCCAAGGTCCAGTTACTGGTCTAGGGGAAGCTGTTTATGGGTGCTATGGACTGTGCTTAAAGGTACATATGAGGGTGTCCACATACACACACAAAGAACCCTCATAATATGGGACTGGGGCAAAGGTGGGCAGAAAAAGGAGGGTCAATGAGTAAGGGTCACGGACTGGGGTCGGTTCTGCCACTGTCACAATATTTCAGAGTTCTAAGGAGCCTGAAACACTAAATTCAAACCTTTCTTCCTGATCATCTTATATATGTATGTGTCAAATCAGGAGAGAAGCACATTTTTTACTTAATGTATTTATTTAGGTTTGATTTATAACATTTAAATTCTTAGTATTTAGCCATATGATACAATGGCCTCCATTTGTACTATTGCCAACACCTCAGAATGTTAAAAATAGCCAGGCTATGATTCATCTGTGAGCAAATTAAAGACATTAAGTCAGTTGAAACAGAATAAATTTCTGAGTCGACTAAAGTATTAGAAAGAGAGAACGTGGTGCAGAAACAGGGATACAGAGGAAAATTATGTAGAGATAGTAGAGGATGATGAAAAAAGAAGAAAAGGATATAGATTAGGAAGAACGTATATGCAGGAAAAGATGAAAGAAGCCAAACTAAAGGAGAGAATGAGAAGGAAGTTGAGAAAAGAAGCAGGAGGAAGAATGGAGCATACAGAATTGGAATTTAGAAGAGAGCAGCTCTAGGTAGGATCACTGAACTGAGAGTAGGGATAATTAACTCTGCACTAAATATTTTTAACTGCTCCAGTAAAGTTTCTGAAATTCTCTAAGTTTCTGTTCCCTTTTACTGTAGAAGAACAGATTGAAGTACCTGGGTTCAATGATCAATGTTGCTCTAAAGGTCAATGAATTTATGAGTACTTCTTTTCAATCAGTCCATCAGAGAGAGTCTGGGCATCTGGGGACCTATCATTCTTAGGACCATCCTCTCACCAAAAGCCTCTGATCTTATTTTGGCCACTTGGATTGTCTAAAATTACTCATGAACTGGTGGGAGTTTGCAAATCAGTGATAGCCAGTGAGCTACCATTCCTAGCCAGGGATACATGACCAGTAGAGAGAGGAAAATGTGCCCTGAATTTAACCTCAAATATTTTCCCATAAGCAATGTCCTAATCTGATTTTACTATTTCTAAGAGTAGTTCTCAGCAATACTCACACAAAATTTCCTTTTAATTCAAATTCCATATAAATATGTATTTTTTCCCTGAGTTGTAAATTAGAAAACATCTCTGGGCATGGAGTAAGTATAAAATTTCCCATGCTCTGATAAGAATTATAGATAAAATAAAACTCAAATTACAAAATGCTAACTTGCAGAACTAAAAACAACCTTGTGCATAAAGCTACAGGTTATTTTTCTGACTTTTACACACTTGTCATTACTGTATATACACTATAGTATTTGGTCTTAAAACTGTTCACTGATAAAAGAAAATTGACTCAGAATAATTTCAATGCTAAAGCTATTGACAAATGATGGAGAAATCAAAATACTTACAAATACTTTGTTATTTTTTCAGAATTCTCTCCATTCATTTAAGATCGCGGGGGAGAACATCATGAGGACAACAGCAGCTCTCTTGAGACTCATAAAAGAGCCAGAGCTCTCACCAGGAAGCAATAGCGGTCTTTATAAGCCAAGTGGCCTTGGCTTCCATTGTTTTGTTTTGTTATTTTTTTTACATTCCTGAGACTTCAAGGCCACTGCTTTGTCTTTCTCTGTAGTTTTCAGAGAAACATTTCCTTTTTAGAAAACAAGCAAAACTATAAACTTCTGTGTGAAGTGCTGTAAGTTGTGAAACAAGTGTTGAAGACCTATAATTCCAGATGCAAAAAAAAAAAATGGTATGAAGAAGTTGTGAAGATTAGGGAATGGACATGAAAACTTATTCGTAGTCATCATCCACAGCTGTACGATCTCTAGATATGCCAGTTCCTTCCGCAGTTTATAGTGAGAGCAGGTGGGCACCCAAACTGCTTTTAACATTTTAATTAACTATTTAAAAATGTCATCTATACTTGTCCCCAAAATGGTTTTAGATGCCAGAATATTCTACATAAAGAAATGTGTCAATATCATTGAAACAAGAAGAAACAAACATGCCTATCTCATCTTTCAAAATTAATTTGTTTTGTAAAAGAATATATAAATTACTATAAAATAATATCAATTTTATCATTGTATACAAATCATAGGCTCATTTTAAATTCAGTTAAGAAATATTACCCTCTATCAACTATTGCTTAACTTTGAGAATAGTCCAGACTGAAATGTTTAGGCCCTTTGTGTAGGAAACTAGAAAAAGTAAGAATGAAGCACTATAGCACTACCCTGCACTGTAGATGTAGGGGTAGATGAAAAGAATTTTAGAACCACTTCATTTTATGTAGAAACCCTCACAAAACAATGTAGGACCTGGAAAAAGGAGCCCAGAGACCCAATGCACAGTGCTAGGTTTGAAACCTATGATTCCATCACTTGAAGGAAGCGTGATGTCGGCTGAGTTACTTGACTGCTTTGTACCTCAGGTTCACTTTTAATAAAAATTTGTCATACTTGCACCTTCCAAAGCAATACAAGTTACAAGTACAAAAATTAAATTACATGAATTAAAATGTTTAAAGAACTTAAAACAAAAAGTGCTTATACATATTATGAGTGCTTGTTCAATATAATTTTCCATGGTACTACCAAGACTTTATCACTTGTTTCTATATTAGAAACCCTCTTAGCCAATATAATTCATCCCATTAGTTGACAGGTTAATTATTTAGAAGTTAGTTCAATTAAATAATCTTCAAAGAACAAGAAATAATACATATGTAAAATACTGCATGTTAATTTAAAACCTGTGAGTGAATGTTTGTGTTTTGGCCAATATTATGATGTAAAGCCAAAGTTTTTTCTTTGAACATAGGCCTGTCAAACAAAATTCTATTATTTCTTTCTTGTCTTAGTTTTCATCTACATTTCAAGTTTCCTTTTCCTTAAAGTGGAATTACAGATATTTATGAAGTAAACTTCACAAGCACAATGCATCTAGCTTGCTACAATTTCCCCCAGTCTTTAAGAATTGTCTGGCCCACTACACGTCAACTTTTATTAGCAACTCACCTTATATAGTGATATCACTATAGATTTCTTAGAATGTTGTTTTATTCTCATATTCATGATTTTATATAGCAATTACCTAATTCTTAATAACAAATGAAAGGTCATGTATAGATTTGCAATACAGGGTGGGGTAAAAGTAGGATTACAGTTGTGAGTATACAAAACTGTTCTTGCATCATTACTTATTAATTATTGCATTGGTTTCCATATGAACAACTGCAGACTTACTTTTGACCTGCCCTGTATAGCTGACTCTGGGAGAGCATGCCATCGAACCTGAGAGAATACAAGCGTGCAAAAATTCAGAATGATTTTACTGTGAAGAGCTTCAAGAAGCCATCATCAGTTATCACTTCATTCTTACAAAATGAGAATTGGCAATGAATCCCACAAATAAGTTAAGTGGAAGTCAGTTAAGAGAACTTCAAGTATACTTCATTTGATTGTTTACATGTCTGGGTCTCAATCTGGACTGTGATGAGTATGAGAAAAAGAGGGCATGTTTTGTTCATTTTTGTATTTCTTATATATTGCTGGACTATAGCATGCAATTAATAATGGCTGGTGAAATAAGTGAATGAGTTTGAATGAACAAATGTGTGAAAAAAACACATCAGATTCACACTTCTTACCCTAACTTAAATGTTGCCAAATTTACACCATTGTTGACCGCTAAAGCTACCTGTGAGTATTACTGTTGCAATTGTAAAACACTTTACTGTAAAACAAGTTGCTTCATAACAGGGATGGTCACACAATAACCCCTGAAAATGGCAGCAGGATTTAAATATAGTTGATATGTTATATATTTTGATCCAGCGGTGATAGGCATTTGAAATAAATATTGCTTAGAATTCCAAGGAAGAAAAACAGCTAGGGGAAATATGTCCTCCTTGCAGCCATTTCAAAATATTAGGCAATTTGAAGTATGATCTTCTGAAATATCAATTTGAGTCTTAAGAGTTTCTCCATTCTTTGTTTTTTCAGTATCTGTCTCATATTTCAATTCCTTGTGTTTACTCCTCAGGCTCTTGGAAGCACACAGCAGCTTCAATAGCGCTCCCTCTGTGATAGGCATTTCCATGCTGTACAATCAAAGCTTTTCAGTTCTGCTCTGTAACTGCAGATTTGTTGATTGGGGTTTAACCTTCCCCTCTAATGGAAGACTTCTAAGAAGTGGAATTCTTTGTAGAGTCACAGTTTATGAGAGCGTTATATTCCCTATTTCATGATGTTTGCCAGGTGAATGGGATGGCAATACCCAAAGATGAGCAGAAAAGACACATACAGGTTTATATAGAATCACAGTTCAAATACTTGAAAAGAGCAAAGTTGATCATCTTGCCAGATATCATAAAAAAAGGAAGTGGATTAGTTTAACCAAGGCCATTTCTCCAAATTAGAATTTCAGCAAGGTGGTCCAGAAAACTTCAAAGGTCCCTGAGACCAAAACTATTTTTATAATATGATAATAGTGACATTATATCCCTTCACACTCTCATTTTCAGTCTGTATTCATAAGTGCAGAGGGAACAAAAAGTTCATTAATATGGTTTCAGATTCCACATTGAAACTAGCCTTTAAGGAGCTAATACTTGTCAAGCTTCAGGGTAGTATCAAAAGAAATATATGTCACTAAAATAAAAAAAAAACTGTAAGACCATATTGCTTTATACATTTCAGCTAAAAGAACATACAACAACAGATTTGCTGCTACTCTTCTTATTTACATTTTCTTGTGCTGGGGAAATATAATTTACTATCATAAAATGTTTTTATATTAATTTATAACAAGCTTATTACTGGAATTTAAATAAATTAATAAATAAATACACTTTTCTCAGTTTTAATTGCTAATATTACAAATATTTGTACATATTAGCCACATAAACAAAGCTCTTTTATTTGGAGTTTTTGATAATTTTAGAGGATAAATGGGTTCCTAGAATAAAAATGTTTCAAAACTCCAGCTCTAACTGAATTAAGTCTGATCTGAAAATAATAATACAATGCATTTTGATTGCCATTGAAAGTACTTTTCCTAAAATAAGCTTTAGGAAACTAAAAGAGGGAACTAGAGAGAAGACAGGGAATCCCTTTCTGACCTGGTCCAATTGGCACATTTTTCTCATTTTAAGTGACAGTTAAGTTTCATAGCTGCCAATATGAAACAGATCCTATCAGATACGACAAAAAGTCAGTACAATTATGCATAGTTACACATAACTGTTTGGTTCCTTAAGTCAAGAGCTTGTAATTAAATTTTGAACTATTATTACCTGCTAACTCAACAGTGACAGTGATTAAGTTCCAAACAGAAAATACAATGAAAGAATGATCTCTAATTCAAGTATGACAATTTTTTTTCTAGTAAGTGGAAGAAAACATGATGACTCAACAGGTAAACTATGAGCTGCTTTTCTCCAAAAGTGTATGTGCATTGTAATGTCCTATCTGTATTGTATCTAAGCATTCTTTTTAAATTACACACACACACACACACACACACACTGTACACTCAAATGCTATATAAGAATCAAACCTGATGTCATTGTTATCTAACTTAACAAGAATAATATTGAGTTTCAAAACATGTATGCTACTTGGTTTTCAGTCACTGGGTTACTAAATGATATTCAAACAATTGTGCAAGAAACTCTGCTATGTAAAAGCTATAATACCTCTTTATCTCATCATCATTTAAATGCTAAATCCTCCATTGTAGAGGTAAATTGGGTTTAGAATAGAATGTTTCAAGCAGAAGAGCAAAAAATAAGGTTAAACAGAGTAAGGAAACAGAACTTCAATTTGTGGTATAAAGCTTGCTAGGATGTGGATTGATCTTTTGATATACTAAAAATGCCAGAACCTCTGACATGCCCTATAGAGTAAATATACTGATCTGGAACAAGAATTATGTCAAACAGTTGTTAAGTGCCAGAAGAAATGCACATCGGACCACCAGTCTCTCATAAATTGCACTGTTAATCAGAACGCATCTGTCTTTCCATTTCCTTTTCAGCAATCTCTGCATTGTATTTACTCTGCACAGAACGCCTCTCCCAACAGGTGCAACGATGTTTACAAATTGAAAACCTTATTTAAATGAGGCATACAACTAGAGACATTTCAATTAACAGTGCAATATTTTATGTGAAGGAACAATTCTAACATTTGGCCAATTCATAGATAGCTTTGCATTTGTGAAATTTAATTACTGGAAAATTAGAGTAAAGGCACCAAGAAAAGCTGCAAGTGAAAGCTGCTTCAAGCAATCTTATGCAATGTTAGCATCTAGAGAAGCTATAGGGAAAAGGTATTGGTGAGAATATGGCCAGCATGAGATATTTGGGATAGAGATTATAAATGTTATATTTAATCAAAAAATAATTTTGGAATAATATCACAAATGTCCCTAAAAACTAACCGTTATGGCACTAGTTTATTTTCCTACAGTTAGATATTATTTTCTATTACCATTATTAACTTTTTGAAGGTGAATCTAACAGATTTGTAATCGGTCTTGCCAGATTAAAAAGAAATGGCTAGAAATACTAAGGTTTGCATTATAATCACCCAACTATATTTCCAATAGATAATTTCTCAAAAACCTAGGCATAATCATAAAATAATCTCACTTAGGACAAATATGGAATTATTAAAGTGAAAAGAACTATGGAATTATCCATTTCAACTATTTACTCAACATGAATATAGACATGATGAATTCTGTTCCTACAAGGCACAGACAGGCAATCTAGGGAACAGGAGTCCGGTAGAACATGCAGCCCTTTAGGTTGATCATTCATGCCCCAATTTCTGAGAGAAACAGGTGTTGAAGAAATATTATTCTTAATTGCTCTTTAGGATAAACAATATGGTAGATTCTTTAATAAAGAGTATGGCAAGCTGGAGAGGAATACACAATTTAGCCAATTGTGCCCAGGGAAAAAAGAACCCAATGTTTCCAGAAACTCAAGTTTTTGATAAGGCACAGAGCAAGTAAAATACATCTGCAGACTGGTTCATGCCCTTGGGCTGCCAATTTACAACCTTTAGTGTAATGGTTGAGGACATGAGCTTGCTGTTAAACAGATCCAAGGTAAACTTCTGTCTTGGCCATTTATTAGTTTTATGACCTTGGATAAGCTAGTAGACTTTAAGCTTCAGTTCACCCACAGCAACCCAAAATATAGTGTTAATAATAATAGCTCTTTTATAGGGATATTATAAGTATTAATGATATGAGGTAAAAATACAGCACAGTAAGTACTCAATAGTTGGTAGAGATTATATATTATTATATGTGTAACATATAGTATGTAATACACAAATATTACATATATTTAAATCTAATTTAAAATTTATGAAAAAGCTATGATTTTCTTATCTACTTTACTAATTAACACAAGATAAATCTTTATATCATGAATAAGGCCCTTCAGTGTTCATAAATAACTCTTCTTCCTGTACAGAAAGATTTATTATAAGATAACACAGAAAGCAAAGGTTATCTGTTCTTTAGAGAGTTCACCACACAAAATTAACTCATCTTGGGCATTCATATTTTGTAAAGGACAACTACATTTTTAAAAATGTTCCACACTAAAGCAATGCAAACAAGGTAATTTGTTATAATATAAAGCATCAGGGATTCTCTTGTAATTACATACTGGAGACAAATATAATAAAAAATGATTTTGGTGGGGGGAGTTAGACAGTCTGGGTATAACTTGAAAAGCTAATTGGCTTCTTTACGCTAAGCTAGAAGATCGACTTTGGTCTCAGGGGTTGCAGTGACAGCAGTGCCTTCCTAGAACTTCACTGGTACTGGTTTCCAAATCTCTGCAGATCCCCCTCTGATCCTAATCAAATGCCCCCTCTTCTGCCTTAGAAGCTTGTTTTCCTTAACGATTAGTAAGCTCTTCCCTCCTAATAATGTATTCTTATCTAAAATGTTTAGAAATACCCCCCCCATTGTTGGACCCACGATCAGACAATAGTAATTATGATGACAGCTATAGCTATGCTGGATAGAGGCCTAATTACATGCTCGATGTTAGCTAAGCCCTTTACATGCACAGTTTCATTTATCTTTATCATGGCTCTGTGAAGTATATTCCATAAATGTTTCATGGTTCCTCATTTCTAAAGTAATTCTGGATGAAGTCAAATCATTTGTCTAGTAAGTGTCAGAATCAACAGTCAACTACTAGTCCCATTCTTAAGGTTATACTGTAGTGATTCTCTAAATTCTTGGCTTAAAACTCAACCAAGATGAATGAGACCTGTATGGAATAAAAATTAGCATTCAATGCATTGACATGGCAAAAGTTGGATGGGCTCAGATGGCAAAATGATAAAGAGATATTACCAAATATCAAGCAGAAAAAGAAAAAATGAGTTAATTTCTTAATATACCAATTTCATGCAAGTGGACTTGCATCTCTACACATGTATCTCATTTTCAAACAACAATGGCATATGAAAATCCAAGTGTAAAAAACTGATAAATCACAATGATTATTTTTATTTCACCTAAGAATTTATCTTATCATAATAGGACTCTCCCAGAGCATCTTCCTCTATAAATTTAAAATGTTAGTGATCATTAGCTGTTTATAGAGGAGCTGAGGTGTGTGTAGGTGGTGGGGAGTTGGTACAGAGAAACATAAAGCTAAGTATTGCTCAAAGCTATCAGAAATTAAGATATTAAATATCAGAAGTTGAGCTTATTAAATATGACTTAAGTACAACTTTTCAAGGACATCTATGATTGAAGAACAAAGCAAGTTTTACTCTATTTTCCAGCTGCCATTTTGTTAATGTGAAACTTAGTTCAAGCAGCCCATCCTGGATGCTTGTTAAAGAGTTTCCTGAAAGGTATGCACAACTTGCTAAAAGAAGGTAAAATATTTCAACTGGTTTATATCTAAAGAGAAAGAGTTTTCTCTGATATAATTCTAAGAAAGCTTAAAATGCTGGAAGTTCAATACATGGATAAACAACAGACATAAGGTGAATCACACATATGTGATATATTTTAGGGGCAGGAACCTCCTACCTTCACAAAAATGTTGTACAGTTTTAGGAAGGCCAACCATTGACAAACTTTGGGTAGATAATCTGTAGGACACATTAATATATAGCATGTGAAATGCATTTTCCCTTGGGCAAGGAGAGGAGAATCTATAGCATGTGTCACCTGTTTCTGTGAATGCAGAAGATTACAATTATGTTTTATGTTAATGCAATGACTGCAAATTTTTTGTTTCAAAACACATGGTGAAAATGTGAGTGACAGTATAAATCTTTTTAAATTGAATTCAACACTATTGAAAAGAGCTGATGTTTTCACATACTGTTACGAAGCCCCTGAATAACAAAAATAACTCTGTAAATGAACCAGCTTCTTATAGTGACCTATTTGATAAAAAAGACAAATAGCCAAGATAAAATCAAATTCCGCATGTCTGGATTTTGTACGTGTGTGTGTGTGGGGGGGTGTTTTGCATTCTTAGAAACAATCACCTGTACTGCCTTGGTGTCCTCATATGCAAACTGCACAGTGGCAACTCCAAGATGGTTGATGAAATAATCCACATCACCTTGTATCTGTACGGAACTGACATTGGTTTCTGGGCACTGAGCTCTTCTGGAACAGTTGAGTTTATTTTTCTGAAAAACATAATTTCAATTGTTAGCACAAACTAAGCCTCTGGGGCCATCCCTAAATCTATGCTACTTCAAATGTGGTTCCCAGGTCAGCTGCATCGATGCCACCCAGGAACTCACTGAAAATAAAATGCTGAGGCTCCACCCATGCCCACCTGTGTGGGAACTTTCAGTGATGGAGCCCAGGAACCTGTGCTGCCGCACTTCACGATTCTGGGTTCTGATGCTCCCTGAGATGTGACTAGTGCTGATAACTGCTTGCTTTTGTTGCTTCAAAGCATTTTTATCATGGAATTATTATGAACTGTAGAACTCCAATTTTAAAAAAGATTTTGTACATTTATTTTTAGAGAGATGAGAAGGGAGGCAGAAAGAAAGGGAGAGAAATATCGGTTGGTTACCTTTCATCCATGCCCTGAGCAGGGACCACACCCCACAACCCAGGCGTGTGGCTGATGGACAATCTAACTGGTGACCTTGTGCTCTGCAGAATGACACCCAACCACCAAGCCATACTGGTCAGGGTTAAATCTTTAATTTGAAATATTTTTAGAGTATGTAGGTCCTTTAAAAAGGTTTATTTTTAGTGGATCTTTTTAATGGTTTTTTTGTTTGTTTGTTTGTTTGTTTTAGTTTTTTCCATAAATTTAAAGGATGGCTTGGCAGAATATAATTCCATTATTCTGAATCTTTTTTTAAACACAGAAAGTATTTTCTACATTTTTTTCTTAAAAGCACATTCCCACGTGTTTGAAGAATATATGCCAACAAGTCTGTGGGCCATCAAGAACCACATACCTCAGTGCAAACCCTGGGGAAGTGTAAGGAGGTAGACTATTATTTCTTAAACTAAGAGTTGAATGCAAAACAAATGACAGTAGTTTCACAAAAATAGAAACATAAAAATCAAAAACAAGTAAGTGTTCCCATAACTAATTTTGACTAAAAATACATTCTTTATTAAAATTTCCAAAAATCTAGAATTTTTGAGATGTTGCTGTTTCAAGTATGAATAGAGAAGAATACCAATTCCCTCAGCACTATCACGAGGGAAGTGAGCAATAACCTGAGAACAGCACATGCAATAGGCAGAAAGTACAGGGTGGAGAGAAAGATGGTTTACAGTTTTGAGTATGCAAAACATAGAGTTTATTCTTGTATTATTATTATTTATTAATTATTGTATTATTTTCCATACAAACTCTAAATCTACATTCATTCCACCCTATATGAAATCTCAATACACATTTGCCATTAAATCAAAAGCCAATGAATTCTTTGACCTTCCCCCTCACCACTATGCTTCTTTGGCATGATACAATTTCAAAAGTTGTTTTAAATATGACCTATAAAAAGATATAAAAATATGCAGTTTAATATTCATAAAACAAATTATTCTGACATTTTCAAGTACAGTGCTAGATTTTTCAAATACATAATAATAATGTTTTGGTACCTATCCAATTTTCATTGAAGGCCTCGTAGAAAGATCTTTGCAACAAAGTTGAAATCAATTAAAATGGAGAGCCTGTGTGAGTGTTTAAACAGGGCAAGGTTGCTGCTTAATGTTATTTACAAATATCTTGGGTAATCAAGCACTTTGCAAATACAATGGAAAGTGAAAAGAGTGTTCTACCATACAGTCTAATCAGTAGCAACCTGATGCTTTTTAAGATTACTCCCACCAGCTTGTATCTTCTGAAAGCCCAATTTTCTGAAAAGAGAGTTAATCTTCTTTCGCCATCTAATATGTGCCTGTGGTAAAGACCTCTGCAGGTTTCACACCTGGGACAGTTTTGACAGAGTATTGAATATTTCCAAAGAAGAGCTACCCTTAAGTAGTAGATAAGGAAAACCAAAGAAATTACTTTATACTACATAATAATGACCAAGTCATCCTGAGATCCAGGTGTTACAAACTGGCACCTGTGAAGGTATTTCTTTAGCCATAATCTATATTAATGTGAATGTCCTGGTCAGGCAAGGAATTGACCAATGTCCCATCACTAGTGTCACACACTCAGTCTGCTTCAGATGGTGGCCAGAGGCATTTGAATTTCTGAAACCTGAACAATTGCACTCTTTCATGTTATTAATGAAGATTTTGTAGAATCTAGTCTTTTCTTTCCCCAAATGCCTAAGCAATGAAATTAAAAATTATTTAAGTAACCTACTTTGCCTCCACCGCAGCAACATCTGTGTCTTCTTGAGACATCATATGTATCCTACGCAACCTCAATAAAAATATACATTTGGCTTTACTTTCATTTTGCATACATAATTCTTAATATTCACTACAAATGCCAGTCACATTTCTTACACAGAATTGATTTTCTTAACAGAAAAATGGCATGGGTCAGAAATGGATGATTCTAAATTCTATAATAAGTTTATGTAAATGAATTAAATTAAAAATATAAATATTATTTATATGTAAATAAATAAAATATTTGATACTATTTTCATTCAGTCTTTGCTATTACATAATAGCTTCCTTCTAACAAAAAGTATTAGTTTTCCATATATGCAAGTTCCTGAGAAGGCACAGATGACCTCATTCCAATCAATGCTTGATTTCTTCAATATAATAGTTACACAAAGATGAGTTCTCATTTGGCCTCAGCTTTGTATTGATTCAGGGCATTCTATCTGAAGGCAGTACAATTCTCTTCTACTCTCTCTGTGCCTGCCATGGTACTCTGAACATACAGCTTTAATATTTTCACTGCAGTCTGTGATCTCTTCCTCATTAATGTACTGCATCGTTTCTTTCCATGTTTTCTGTTTTTCAAGTGAATCACAAGGGCAATCCTAAAGGTTGGATTACATACCTCATTTATTGAAAAGTCTATCTTTTTTCTAAAGGTTTGTATTGACAGCTTGTTCATACATAAACTCCTTTTACAAGTCAACTAAGATAGCAACAGAGTGAATGTTACCTAGAATTGTTTTCAAATTATATTTTGAAGGTTAGAGCTGTTAAACTACATCTATGGTGCTACATATGGACTACATACAGAGAGAGGACAGTATATAGGACAACAGGGTTATGTGGCCCCAGGGATAGCTGAGCCTGTAGCTGGAAACCCTTGACTCCTGAGCCTTATGTCAGAGTTAAGCACACATGAAGGGTAAAGACTTCAGGAAAATCAGTTCAACACTAGAGGTTTCAGGAACAACACAGACCTCCCTGAAAAGCCTTCTTGGGGCCTGTTCCTTACCTACTGAGGCCTGAGTGTGTCTGTAAATTCCTGCCGAGGACCCACCTCGCTAGTCTACAGCACACCCACCTCCCCCCGCCTCCTTCTCTACTGCCTGCTCTCCAGATGTAACCAGAGATGAGAAGCGGAAACACATGACCCTCAAACCTACATCCCTTTTGTTCTGCTGTGCTTTTGTTTCTAACTAGTCTCAGAGAAAAAAATGGGATAAAAAGAACCCAGTTTCGAGATTGGATTCCCACCCCATGTCATCTTTTCTAGGGATTTGTCTTAAATGAAGAATATTCTTGACATGGAAACCTTATCTTCCAGGTATTTTTTTATTATTCCTTACTTCAAAATTTCAGTTTCAGCCAAATTCACAAATTAGTGATCCATATTCTATAGTCTATTGTAATGTGAATTGTTTTCCCACACAACATTTCAGTGGTTTATAACAGATCTATATCAGTTAATAGACACTGATCTGCTACACCCTTGAAAGCCCTAATATCTGAGAGGGAAGTAGAAATAAATATTCACTTCCTTCATTTTACTAGGAGTTAGCCACCATGGGAGAAAGATGGTTGGTAACAAATTTGTACAGGTCAATTAATTTTTTAAATCTATTTACAAGGCTGAGTAAATTCAAATTAAGTATTTCATCCAAGGAGTTCAAAATGCTCCATACTTAATGTTTGATAACAAGCATTTTTATTCCAGTTCATAAAATAAGCAAGTTCAGGCAGAATTGTAGTTATGCCACTTAACTTTCTATCACAAGTCTGTTGAAGACTTGGAATGAAATCACCATCTTAATCACAAGGCTGTTGCTCTTTACAAGTACACTTTGTGTCTGAAAGGCAAAACCTTATAGTAAGTGATCATATAAATGAATATAAAGAAATTAGGTCAAATATGTGTTAATTGAGTAGCAATACCAAGACACACTGACGAGTGTCTAAAGTATTTAAAGTATTTAAAAATCTTTTTAATAATTTAAACATTGTATTTTTCCTACATTCCCCTTTTCCCTGAATGTATATGCACTCATATAACACACACAAGAAATCTAAATTAATGACTTATTCCAACAGTACAAAAAATGCAGCATTCAAAGTAAATGTACCATAATCTACACACTAATGTAAAATATATCCTTTTCTTTCATTTCAGTGTTAATCTTGTAACTTCAGTTGTGTGGAAATGATTTATATCCCTGATTTTCATGGTGTTCATAGTAATGTTCCAATTGTGATAATGATGCCTATGTTATTTTAAATATGATTTTTCATTATAGGCACCAAGATGGTTAATTTTATGCGTCAACTTCACTGGGCCATCATCAGGTGTCCAGATGTTTGGCCAAGCATTATTGTGGATGTCTCTGGGAGGGAGATTTTTGGATGAAGTTAACATTTGAATTGATAGACTGACTAAAGCAGATTGCCTGCCCTAATGTGCATGGATTTTTAACTCAATCATTTTAAGGTATGAAAAGAACAAAAAGAAAGTCCTTGCCAGGAGTAATGGGAAATTCCTCCTGCTTCACTGTCTTTAGCTGAGATATTGGTCTTTCCTTTCTTTGGACTCAACTAAAACATCAATTCTTCTTGGGTCTCAAGTTGGACAAGTTTTGAAGTCTAATTTACACCATCAACTCTCTGAGATCTCCAGCTTGCCAGTTGCAGGTCCTGAGGCTTCTCAGCCTCCATAACTGTGTGAGCCAATTTCTTATAATGAATGTCTTTTATAAACTTTATTGGTTCCGTTTCTCTAAAGAGAAATTCACCTTTGTGTTTAAGAAATTTTCATCAGAATGAGTGAAAAATTAAACTTGAAGTTTAAAATAATGGTGGTGAGGTAAATTGTTTTTGTTTGTTTGTTTGTTTGTTTATTTAACTGGAGGTAGTTTCACAGAATTTTGTTATAATATTTTCATTTAGAACTTATGAACATGGTCCCAGGCAACCTGAAACTGTAAACAGGTGAGGAATCATAGGGAAATCATTACATTTTGAAACTGGAAAGAACCTGCAAGTCTTAAACCCAAAGATTTTTATCCTGAGGGCCACAGAAAAAAAAATTAGAGATCTGTGAACATGGTAGAACAAAAATAATTGCATTTTTATTTTTATTTGCTTCTAGTTGAAATTTAACATTTTATTCAAATATGAACTATGCCACAAACCCAATAGTATTGCAGTAACCATGACTTTGTAACCAAATAAACTTAGGCATTTTCATACCATATTTCAGCTGTTGTGAATAAACTCATTCCTAATTTTAAAAGATTGTGGTTATGAGACACTTTGCTGAATTTTGTTGTTTAATGTGTTAATTTTAAAAAGCTTACATATTACTAAAATGAAAATTTGTGTTTTAATATTCAGAGAACTGCAGTTTGATATAAAGAAAAATCAATAAATATCTTGCAATGCCTTCATTAAAAATTAACTTGAGTAGAGGAAGAAAACTAGTTTTTATCTTATCATAAAAATGTAATTTTCCATCCATGAAGTGTGATTTTCAAATCTCTAGTATCTCAAGGTTTCTGTGAAGGTTAAATAACCTACTTCAGAGTGTTTACAAAGTATTCTCAGCTTTAAATAGTGAAGGGTTGTTATTCCTCTAACACATACAAGTAGAATTGCCAAATTGAAAAATCACTCTAATTTTCTTCTCACTCTACTAATTTTTAAAACTCCAATCTTGTTCTAGGATGTGTAGAAATGTTACTTTATATTTGAAACACTTTCAAATTAGATTTAAACTAATAAATGCTTTAAATATCATTCTACATACCTAAAAATGTAGAATGAAGATATTGTCCTTGTTTTCATTATTTATTTTTTAATTTTTATTTTTTATTTGATCTTTATTCTATTTTTCCCATTGCCATTTAGTCTCCTTATGTCCTCTCCTCCCCACCCCAGCAATCACCACACTGTTATCCATGTCCATGTGTCCTTTTTCTTTTTTTTTGCTCAATTCCTCCACCCCCTAACTGTCCTTCTGAGTCTGTCCCCATTTCTTTGATAGTTCCATTCATTCATTAGATTTCACATATGAGTGAAATCAAATGGTATTTGTCTTTCTCTGACTGGTTTATTTCACTTAGTATAATATTCTCCAGGTATATCCATACTGTAGCAAAGGGTAAATATTTCTTCTTTTTACAGCCCAGTAATATTCTGTTATGTAGTATCCTGTAGTTGTTTTATTCACTTGTCTATTAATGGACACTTGGGCTGCTTCCATATCTTGGCAATTGTAAATAACACTGCAGTGAACATAGAGGTGCTTATGAAAGTACAAACTGTGTTCAGGGGTAGGAAGATTTAACATCATTAAAATGTCCATGCAACCCAAAGCAATCTACAGATTCTATGCAATTCCAATGACACATTTCACAGAACTAGAACAAATATTTCAAAAATGTATATGGAACCACCAAAGGCCCCACATAGCAACAACAATCCTCAGATAGAAGAAGAAAATTGGAGGAATCACACTACCTAATATCAAACTCTACTATACATCCACAGTAATCAAAACAGTATGGTACTGGCATAAAAACTGATACACAGATCAATTGAACAGAATAGAAAATCCAGAAATAAACCCACACCTTTGTAGCCAATTAATGTTCAACAGATGAAGCAAGCACATACAGTGGGCTAAAGATAGTTTATTCAATAAGTGGTGGAAGAATTGGACAGATATGTGCAGAAAAATTAAACTAAACCACCTTATACCATATGCAAGAATAAATTCAAAATGGATGAAAGACTTAAATGTTAGACCTAAAACCATAACAATCCTAGAAGAAAACAAAGGCAGCATAATATCAGACATTGCTCATAGAAATTTTTATTGGATATATCTCCCAGACAAGGGAAACAAAAGAAAAAAATAAACAAATGGGACTACATCAAACTGAAACGGTTTTGCACAGTAAAGGAAATCTTCAACAAAATGAAAAGACAACCCACAGAATAGGATAATATATTTGCTGATATATCTCATAAAGGGGTTAATACCCCAAATTTATAAAGAAATTACAGAACTCAACACCAAACAAAATTGAAAATGGGGAAAGGAACTGAATAGACACTTTCCCAAGTGGACATACAGATGGCCTCTCCCAAAGAGGACATACAGGTGGCCAATAAACGTAGAAAACATGCTCAGTGTCACCAATCACCAGAGAGATGCAAACTAAACCACAGTGAGATTCCATCTCACACCTGTCAGAATGGCCATCATCAATAAATCAACAAACACCAAGTTCTGGCGAGGATGTGGAGAAAGGGAACCCCGGCTGCACTGTTGGTGGGAATGCAGGCTGGAGCAGCCACTGGGGCAAGCAGTACGGAGATACCTTAAAATATTAAAAATGGGTCTGCCTTTTGATCCAGCAATCCCACTTCTGGGAATATGTCCATGGATCCCAAAACACTAACTTGAAAGAACATAAGTGGCCTTGTTTTTATTCTAACTTCTAAGTGATATCTCCTCACCCACCTTCAACTCTACTTCTTCTCCCCTTCCTCCTCCCTGACCAATTTAAGGTCTGAACCCAGTAGACTCATGGTGGCAGAAGAGCTATTGCTTCTTTATTTCTCTTCACTTAAGGCTGTGTGACAACAGAAAACAGGTGTGTTATTTTAAAACTAAAAATATTTACATTTCAACCAAACTGTTGTATTTAAATTAAAATCTCTACTAATATAAGATACCACAGGGTATCTTATGCCACAACACCTTCCAGATAAATCCATCTTTTTGTATACAAAAATGTGGAGAAAATATTGGAAGATATTTTTAATAATCTTAGAGTTGGAAAGAGTTTTTTTATTATGACAGCAAACTCCAAAACAAAAACATTAATTAATTCAACTACCTAATATTACAACTTTTCTGCATGACAGAATTTACCATCAAGGATAATTAAAAACCTGGGAAAAACAGTTACAATTCATTTCACAAATGGCTAGTTTCTATAATATGTAAATAAAAAGATTTGACAAGGCGATAAAAAGTAGTCAATAAATATGAATGGGCATTTCACAAAAAAAAAAAAAAATCACTTCACATGCCTTTTATACCTAAAAGGTATAGAAAGTTTCTTTTATAGTACTTTACAAAACACTTTGGCAAGTTTGATTATAGACTATATTGTGGATGTGAGATTCTGGTGCTTCATATGTAGCTGAAGAAGGAAACTGGTATAAATTCTATGAAAATTAAATAAATTTTATTCCATTGATAAATGGAATAATATGCAGTCTTCCCAAAGAACACTGGTACCATTCACCTGGCAGTAATAAACAATTTCCATGATTCTACATTATTTGTGTTTAGAAGAGTAAAAAATAGCAAGGAAAATGAAAATAATAGATACTGTAATACAGGGGTTACCAAAAGTGGGTTTACATTTGTGAGAACACAAAACAGAGTTTATTCTTATCTTATTATTTATTAATTATTGTATAATCCCCCATACAAACAACCGTAGAACTACTTTTGCTGTCTCCCTGTATATGCAAAAGGTGTTTGCCTTTGGGGAGAGGTACTGGTAGGAGGGACAGGTTCAGAAGGAAAGTGTTTATGTTTTTTACTTGTTTATTACTTTCAAAATTTAAATTTGTGATTAAAACACTTGCCAAAAATACATGTTACATTTTTCGAATCCCCTTCTAACTATATATACTGTGTTTCCAATTCTAGATTCCCTTGATCTTAAAGCATAGTATCAAGTTAAGAACTGCTTCATTGGATGGTAGGAGGGAAAGAAACCATATAACAGACATCTCCCAACTTCAGAAATGTTAACACTCTACGAAACGTACGAAGGTAGAGAAATGGGGTCCAGTTGCATAGTGACAACCATTTCATATAACATCAATTTAAGACCATTAAAAATATGTACACCATTAGCAAGGTGGGGGATGAAAGGAATTGCCTCTTGAGCTTATTAGGGAAGAAGGATTCAGGAATGGGCACAACAGCATGAGTTCCTGCTGGGGTAGGAGTCACTGAAGCAGGCACCCCTGATAATCAGGAGGACACTGTGGGGTAGGGAACAGGGAGCCAAAAGGTGGTGGGGAAAACTGAAAAGAAAACTCCATTTCATAATCATGATATCCTTGGGGGCCATTTCTGTTTATATAGTTTGTGTGTGTTTGTATTTTCTGGGTACACACCAAATTAACAAAATAAGCTAAATATCAGCCACCTTACTTACTACAAAGAATACACTTACATAAGAATTTCCCACTTACAAACACACATTATACCGGATCATAATGCAACCTGGGAAGATGGGTAACACAGGTATCACCATTCCATTTTACAGATTAAAAGCTTTGCTACCCTCTGGAGACATGACCATAGCAAAAGGAATGGCAGGCAGGGAATTCTAACTTAATTGTTACATTCTTGTTCCCCACAACTGACCATCTTCATTTGTGGTCTGATGACTGCCCCACACCCCCACACCCCCATGTCCCCATACCTTCTCACGTAACTAAGGAAATAAGGAAGGAGTTCCTCAGTTTGTACAGAAAGAGTCGGTAGGTTGCTGAATAATTGGCTAAATTAAAATTACTCATCAACTTAAGAGAAATTGTGACTTAAAAATAATTTACCAGATAAAAAAGACTCCATAGATCCCTGTGCTTTGGCACTTTTTAAATAGGTTTGCTGTTGGTCATTCTAACAGCTAAACCTAATTCTTTGTGAAGTGTAAACTATATATAGAATGACAACCCCAGAGTCCTTCCAAAAACTGTACTCTGATTATATCGAAATGAAACTGTGAGCATATTGGAAAGGTAAAGCAGAACCATCCAAACCGACCTTAGGTCAACACACTGGATGAAAGCGCACTGCCCCTGGGTACAATTCCTAGACCAGAGGATCAAAATATAGATTTTATGTCTCAATGAAGGATAACAACTCTGGTTTCACAATGCTGTTCCATGCTGAGAAATTGGCTGACATAACATAACTTCAGCTATTATTTCACTAGCTTTTTGAGGTTTGTCTTAAATAGCTTCCCCTAGCCTCACAGGCAATGCTATTTTAAATAATACAGTGTCAGCATTTCAGTGTTGCATTCCATCTGCCAGGCATTAAAGAAAATTAACTGAAAACCAAACTCGTTTTCAATTCAGCATTAACTCTCTCAGCTGCAAATATTTTAATGAAATATTATATTTAAACAAAATCTTCTGTAGATGAAACAGTTTAGTATTGTAACATTCCCTTCAGAAAAAAAAAAATACTAGACTCTTAAAAAGAAGTGCAAAGAAACAGCGGAAGTTACTTTGTGTACATTTAGCATCATTCAGTAGACAGCAGGTGAGAAAGTTTGCTGTCCTCTCCATGACCAGGGTTACAGGGCAGTTGTAAATCAGGTGGAGGCTTTCAGGATTTTTAGAGATAATTCATTTAATTTTAGGAGGGCACAGGGAGAAAAAGCTGGAAAATGCATACTTGGCAAGCAGGAGGGCCACAGGATGTGGATGGCATACGATCACACATTACCATTTCAAGCAAGTGAAGTGCTGAGAGTGAGAAATCAGGCAGAGGAAATAACACCATCAGCAGTACCATGTCTAACTCTGACAGATGACAGCATCGTCGCATAACCCCAAAGTCCTGGGCCCAAATAACTGCTAGCCGAGGGACAGCTTTGCCGGGAGGAAATCCTCAGAGCTCTGCCCACCACTGTCGTGTCTGAGGAGCACTGTGCGTAGAGGCACACATAGCCCATGACTCCCAGCCCAGTGACAAGCCCCGAATATTAGGGGTTTTTTCGTATCAAACCTAGGACCATTATTCTGGTCTGAATATATCAGAAAGTCTTACACTTATATCATTTGTTTTAACTTAATTCTCTTTCATTTTTTGAGGACAGAAAATATGTATTATCTATCTTTCTATGGATCTCCTATTGATCAGCACAGTAAAAGGGGTACTATAAAAGTCTAACAATGAAGTTGGCCTGACTGTATGAACTGTTTTCCAGTGTGAGCATATGGCAAGGGAGACGAGCTAGAAAAAGCTACACAAACACCACCTGGTTTAGCCTGGGTTTAGAACTGACGATTGACGATGACAGGACCGAGGCCGCCAAAGATGACACCAAAAGCCTGAGGTCAACTTCAGGTGTTTCTACAAGACATAACTGTTCTGGAAAGCATGCTCCTCATTTATTTCTTGCTGAGTAACATTTGCTGTCATATAAACTAGGCAGCCAATTAGGCATCTTTAACAAGTCAAAAAGTATGCACTGACATCACAAAAGCACATGGTGATAAGTAGATGCTTGAGAAAAATATTAAACAACAATCAAATCATGACCCACAAATAGACTGAAAATGAGATAGATGATTAGGTGTTCTCCCTACAAAAGCTACTAATGTTTCTTTTCAGCACTGTGAATTTGGGGCAACTACTTAACTTCTTGAAGTCTTGAATTTGTTAGTATAAAAAGATGAGTATGTATACAACATGAAGAGGTTGAAAAGAGTAAATTAAATAATGTATGCAAAGCACTCAGCACCAAGTCCATCATAAGTACTTTATATATAACTATTATTATTATGAATTATCGTTACTACAGAAGTAACCAACACACACACACACACACACACACACACACACACACACACACACACACACTACATTTCTGGCAATGTCTTCCTACCAGGATCAGTGGAAACTACTTTTTTTCTGCCTTCTAAAGTGTCAGATACGCATGTTAAGAAAACTAAATTTTTTCATGATTATTTCATTGACATTTTCCTAGTGAACTTTTGTTTAAAGGAGTTTCTTTATATACTTTTTGTTTCCTGTCCTATTAAGCTAATCTTTTTGGGGTTTTGAGTTAATTCATGTAATAGAATATTATTTTTTGTTTAAATACTTGCTAAATGCATTAAAAGAGACTATTCCAAATGTTATACAAATATTAAATATTGTAAAATGTATTCCCTTTTGATTTTCCACAAAATAAGTTTTTAAAGAATCAGGGTAGGGATATATACAGGATGATTACATAAGCCTGAAATACGATAGAATGGCATTATATATGTTTCATTCAGTATCAATTTTTTCATTAGGAAATTTTAAATTTTTCTTAAATTAATTTTCCTTAATAAAATTATTTTCTTAAAGACTAACTCTTAACATTATGCAGTTACAACATGTTCTTGTAGATTCAACTTATATAAATTCATAACATTTTTCTTAAAATGTAAATTGGGTCAATATAAATCTGTGATAAGAAACACAAGAAAAATACTTTTAAAATAATATAACTAATGACAAAAAAGTAACAGTGGAGTAAAAGAGTAACAATCTAACATTTTAAAAATTACATAGAACCTAATTCATATTTAACTAGTATGTGTTGCATATCTACTATATGTGCATTCATTTCAGATATAATATCCTATTTTTTCATCTATAACAACACTTTGGGGAGGAAATGATTATTCCTAAGCTTTTTAAAGCCACTTTTGTTAAGAGAAATTAAGCAAATGATCTGTAGTCACCTAAGCAGTGATAAGACCAAAGTTTGGGTCATGGTTTCTGTTCTCAAGTGCAGTGTTCTCACTTTCTTAACCCCAATTCTGGGATTCCAAAAAAATAAAAATAAAAAATCAGCTTTCAAAATTCACTGTAAAATCCCCTCTTCCCCACATCTGGAACTCAGAGCACTTAGAAATGGAAACTACTTAGTGTTTTATTTGTCACAATGCACAGACAGAAAATCACACAATGACCATCTAGTATGTCTTCCTCCCATCTGCTCCCTTGACATTTCACTTGGATGTAAAATCGGTACTTTAGACTTAACTCATCAGAGATTAAATTCTACATTATGCTAAATGAAATAAGCCAGTCACAAAATCACTAATACTGTTTGATTCCACTTGTATGAAGGCTATGGACTGGATGTGTTCCTCCAAAATGCGTAAATTGAAACCTTAACCCCCAATGTGACTGCATTTGAAGACAGGGCTTGTGAAGAAGTGATAAAGGTTAAATAAGGTCAAAAAGGTGGGGCCCTAATCTGATACAACCTCTCTTCACTACCTAAAGACACAGTGAGAAGGCTGCTGTCTGCAAGACAGGTAGAGAGCTTTCACCAGGAGCCAGCGCATTGATCCTGGACTTCCCAGCCTCTGGAACTCTGAGAAATAAATGTGTATTGTTAAAACAACCCAGACTCTAATATTTTGTAATAGCAGTCCAACCAGATTAATACAATAGAGTATCTATAGTAGTCAAATTCATAAAAATGGAAAGTAAAATTGTGGTTGCCAGGGAATAAGGGGAGAAAGGATTGGGGAATTGTTTAATGGATTTCAGTTTTGCACAATAAAAAAGTTGTAAAGATTGGTTGCACATCAATGTGAATACTGAACAGTACTGAATTGCACACTTAAAACAGGTAAATGTTATGTATATTTTACTACAATGAAACCTTTAGAAATGAAAAATAAATAAATAAATGATAAATAAATAATTGATTTCTTCTCTCAAATCAGCTCATTCCCCATTGTACCTTATCTATAAAAATGGTTCCAACAGTCACCCAGCTGTTCACATCAGATTTTAATATTTATCCTTTACTTTTTACCTTCTTTTGCCCCTTACATATAATCTAGTGTTTCCTAAATGCCAGCATGCAGGAGGCCCCCCGGGGACTTGTTACAGCAGGGATCCCTGAGCCCCTCCCCATACTTCTGATTCAGTGGGCCTGGGGTGTGGAGTCAAGGAATGTGTGTACGCATGAAAGGTATGAAGTAAGAGATTAGAGAATTAAATGGAATTAATACAATTACAAAACTGATTTTTAAAAATATAGGAAAAGTTTATAAGATAGTTTTTAAAGTTCAGAAAAACAAAATATTTTTTATAACCAATAACATAATTCCCCCAAATCCAGAGTCTGTCTACCTACATTTTAAGGGGAGGGGTATATGCCCCACAATCAGTGGAATGATGCCAGTTTTAACTGGACTAAATGAAATAATTTCATAAAGAAATTGATAATAGCATTCAACCTCTACCTTCTGAAATCTAAAGTGTATCTCTCATTTTGGGGGTAGGAAATGCTTCCTCCTACAAATGCTTAGATGATACAAAGAAAATATAGTTTCTAAAGGGTGCTTTAATGGGGTACTTTACATTGATTTGAAAAGTACTTTTGGAAGTTAACATAATCAGCAGAGTTACATAGAGTCTACTGTATGAAGTTTTTGGCAACATCACAGAGGTTAACAAGCAAAGGACTAATACATGCCTACTTCTCTTTGAAAGAGAGGTAGGAATTTTCAACAATAGATGCCACTGGTGCGAGGAATCTTTTCCGATAGCTGAGCACTGTGGTGGACATACTAATTACTAACACAATAGTGTTAGTTGGCTTTCTGTCTCAAACACATGAAATCAAAAGTAGTGTATTATTTCTTTGTTCTGACATACATACAAGATAACTTCAAAAAATGTTAGCACTCACCAATAGTGAGGCTCTTGGCTCATAGTAGCTAGAGTTAGAAAGAATTTAAAAGCATCTGTCGCTAAAGTGACTAGTTTTATGTCAAACTGAATTGCACCTAACACTCTTAGAAAAAAACCGGAAAAGGTTTTTACAGGAGCGCATCACAAAGTTTTGAGAAGTTTTCTAAGATCTGAAAATAGCATGTGTGGGTTAGGTGCCATGGAGTTGACTCCAACTCCTGGCGAGTCGATGAACGACCAATGTCCACAATGTCCTGTCCTCGTTAGCCCTGCTCAGCTTCTCTCGACTCTGGCATGTGGCTCCTTTGTGCAGTCAGTCCATTTCATAGTTGGCCTTCCTCTTTTCCTGCTGCCTTCTGTATTTCCATCATTGTTATCTTTGTAAAAGGTCCTGCCTTTTCATGATGTGCTGTGGAAGAACACCTTCACTTTTTCTTTTTTCATTTTTGCCTTGAGCAATGTTCCAGGCTTAATTTGCCCCAGGACCACTTGACCATCTTTCTGGCAGTCCAGGGTGTCCTTAGATCATACTCCATAGTTCAGATGGATCAATATTTTCCTATCAGCCTTCTCTATGGTCAAACTTTTGTATTATGCATAAGAATTAGGAATATAAGGATGTAGATGATCTTAGCCTTGGTCTGTAATGACATATCTTTACTCTCGGTGCTGAATTCTTCCATTGCTGGCCTTCTGAGTCTTGGCCTTCTCTTGATTTCTGGGCTGCAGTCTCCATTTGAATCAAGGTAAACAAAATAATAATTCTGATGTTTTCTTGTCTATGTTCAAGTGTATATTTCTTCTGGAGTCAGGATATTTATCTTCCTAAAGTTCAAATGTAGTCCTGCTTTGGAACATCCTTCTTTTATTTTCATAAGAAGTCATTTCAAATCATTGTTACTTTCTGCCAGTAAGATGGTATCATCTGCATATCTTACATTACTGATAATTTCTTTCACCAATTTTCACTCCTTCTGCCTCTGAGTCTAGCTCAGTTTCTTCTATATATTCTGTCTTCCCATATTCTGTCCTAATTGTGGCTTCTGTCCACAATACAGGAAGGATATGCATCCAGACAATCAAGTGCTGAAACATGCCTTTTACCTGTAGGGCAACCCATAGCTATTTATAATCCATACAGTCTAAGGCTTCACTGTAGTCTGTAAATACAGATTAACCTCTGAACTTCTTTAGACTACTCTAGTATCCAGCAACTACTCACAATTAGATCTCAAGTGCCTCTTTCTTTTCTGAATCCAGCTTGAACATCTGGCATTCTTTGCTCCATATAAGGTAGAAGCTTTTGTTGCCTCACCTTGGGCATCACTTCCCTTGAGTGGGAAATTAGAGCAATGGTCTTATAGTTACTGCACTGGTTGGCACCTCTTTTTTCAAGATTGAGACATGTATTGAATGTTTCTCATCTGTAGGCCATTGTTTTATTTTCCATATTTATTGACATATTCTTGTAAAGATTTTGATAGATTTCCTCTCTGTAGTTTGAAATAATTCTATCAGTATCCCATTTACCCTGGTGATTTATTTTTTCTTAATACTTTCAGGGCAGCTTTCACTTACTTTCTAGAATTGCAAGTTCTTCCTCAAAGGGATCTTCTTCAAAGGTACCCTTTTGTCTCATCTATATGGATTTTCAGTATACTTTTTCCATGTTACCTTAATTTTCTCCAGGTCAGATAATGTGCTTCCTTGTTGGTCATTCAGCATTTGTAGTCTAGGTTTGAATTTTTCTTTTATTTCTTGAATCTTCTGCTAGACATAATTTCACTTTCCTTTTTTGTTGTTCTTTTTTATCTCCTTATATTGACTATTGTAATAGTTTTCCTTATCTCTTTGTGAGAGTCTTTGAAAAACTATTCAGTATTCTAACTCTGCTTTTGTCAACTTTAATTTTAGCCTCTTGCCAGTCTTTAGCAACTTTTAGTGTTCCTTCTGTCCTCCATTTTGATTTTTCTTTTCTTCTTTTTAACTTCTGACACTGTCTTTTCACATTCTTTCCTAAAATATTTCTAGTTTCAGTCCGAAGGTCCATGGTTCTTCTAATTGTCAGTCAATTAAGTTTAACAGTGTAAATCTATTTTTATGTGGACTTTAAATCCATCAGGAATGTTATGAGTCTTTTACTGCTCATCCTCAGCTTTACTCTAATGTCTGATATTCACAATGTATGTCTCTGGTCTTGTTTCGGCAGAGATAATATGCACTCTTTACCTCCTGCTTCCACTTACACAGTCTATGTGATTACTGTATTGGCCATCTGGTGAAGTCCATGTATACAGTATCGATTAAGTGGTTGGAAACATGTGTTTGCAGTGGACAAGTTTTGGGCTTTGCAGAAATCCATGAACTGGTCTCCTGTTCCATTTCTGATCCTTAGTCTAGATTTTCCAACATCTTTTTTTGTTTGTTTTACATGTATTTTTTATTATTATTCAAGTACAGTTGTCTCCATTTTCACCCACCATGACCCCTGGCCCCACCCATCCCCACCTCCCACCCTCAAACCTACCCTCTTTGGCTTTGTCCATGTGCCCTTTATACATGTTCTTTGATGACCCTCCCTCTATTATCCCCCATTATCCCTCTCCCTCCCTCTCTGGTTACTGTCAGTTTGTTCTTTTTTATTGTTGTTCAAGTACAGTTGTCTGGATTTTTCCCCCACCACTTCACCCCAACCCCAGCCATCCTCACCTCTCTCTCCTGATTCCATCCCCACTTGGTTTTGTCCATGTGTCCTTTACAGTTGTTCCTGAAAACCCTTCCCCTCTTTCCCCCCATTATCCTCTCCCTCCTCCCTTCTAATTACTCTCAGATTGTTCTTAATTTCAATGTCTCTGGTTATATTTTGCTTGCTTGTTTTGTGTGTGTGTGTGTGTGTGTGTGTGTGTGTGTGTGTGTGTGTTTTTGATTAGGTTCTACTTAAAGGTGAGATCATATGGTATTTGTCTTTCATCACCTGGCTCATTTCATTTAGCGTCATGCTCTCTAGATCCATCCATGCTGTTACAAAGGGTAGGAGCTCCTTCTTTCTTTCTGCTGTGTAGTATTCCATCATGTAAATATACCTTTTTTTAATACATTCATTTACTGACAGGCACTTAGGTTGCTTACAGCACTTGGCTATTGTAAATTGTGCTGCTATGAACATTGGGGTGCATAGGTTCTTATGAATTGGTGTTTCAGGATTCTTATAGTATAATCCCAGCAGTGGAATTGCCAGATCAAAAGGCAGTTCCATTTTTAGTTTTCTGAGGAAATTCCATACTGTTTTCCACATTTGATTTTGCTTTATTTCCTACTTTTGCATTTTAGTCTCCTATAAGTATCAGTATGTCTTATTTTAGTGTGTCATAAATTTCTTCTTGGATACTTGGGTAAAAACTCTCAAACTCGATTTCACCATCTTCAGCCTCTGTAGGTGGAGGATAGACTTAAATGATGGTTATGTTAATAGAGGTTCCTAGAAGTCTGACTGATGTAATTCAGTCCAACCTTGCATTGTAGCCTCCAGCTGCCTGGCTACATCTTGTCTCAGTATTAAAGTCACTCTATTTCTTCTGAATTTGTCATTTCTAGAGTAGAACAATTTGAAGTTGCTTCACTGGAAATGGCCATTTTCACTCCATTTTTGTTTACTAACATCAAGCACTATAATACTTAGATGGTCCATTTCTTGCTTTACAGTTTCTAGTTTACCTTGGTTCATGTTTTTTGCCTCTCACATTCTGATTGTATGTGTTGCACACATTGTACTTTCCTTTTGCCTCTGTGTGCATCAGCCACCAAACATCATTCCAGCTTTAGTCTAATTGCGTTATTAGCAACAATGCTCATTGCACTTGTTCTCTGCTCTTCCCTAGTAACTGGTTAATTGCTTTCCAAGCTGGGAGTCTCATCTTAAGGTACTATATCTCATGTTCCCTTTAGTATTGTTTCATCATGGGGTTTTCAAGGTAAAACAAAAGGAAAAAAGAGAATAAGAAAATGCAGTGGTGGCTTATCATTGTCTTCTGCTGCTCAGTGTTTTTGTTCAACCCACATGTGCTTGGGTTTGTGGTGTCACAGTCATCAACTGCCTACAAAATACGAGTATAAGTGCCCTTTCAGGATAAAGCAGAATGGTGCAGTCTAATTAGACTGGATTTAGAATAAGGCAAGTAACAATTGATAGCTGATAAACTGTTTAAGTTGAAGGTGAAATAAGTTATAGTTATATAGAAGTGTTTGTTATTTAATTTCTTACTGTAAGTAGTATTTTCTCTTATGCTAAAAATATAAATTTCATCATTTGTATTTTAACCAATCATTTTTGCTCATTAAAATAACATAATTTTAAAAATAATTTGGAAAATGTGTAGCCCACAACCAATCATACTTTCCCCTGTTACCAATGAAAATAAAAATTGGTACCAGTCTTTTAGAAAGTCATTCAGCTTACTAATGACTGCTGAAAGTCATTCACACTTACTAATGAAATGAAATTCACACTTACTTTAGAAAGTCATTTCATTAGTAAGTACTTGAAAAAAAGATAACCTTATTCTTTGGTCCAGTGATGTTATTGTCTGAGAATCTATCTCATGTAAACCATCTAACAGAAAATAAAATCTGTTTACACAAAAGATATTTACCAACTCATTATTTATATTATTATTTTAAAATATATAAGTAGGGGATATCAGAAGTAACCTAATACTCAAAATACTCAAAAAATGTAAATGCTTAATTTATATCTCATGATGCATTATATAGCCATTAAACATAATGATCATAAAGGCTAGTATTATGAAAACTGCTTTTGAAGAGAAAATAATGTTGCTAGATTAAATCGTTAACAATGTAAAACCTACCATGACCCAGTCTAAACTTTCCAAGTGTTTCCCAGTGCACTCAAAGTAAAACCCAAACACTCACAATGGGTTGTGAAGCCCATCTTGATCTGGCTCCTGCTACTTCCTTATCTCCTCTTGCACCACCACACTCTCCCTCCACTATTAATATTCCACATTAAGGGCTATGAGATTTCACCCTGGAATGCTTGCCTTTGGTCTTTGCGAGAGCCAGCTTCTTAATTTAAGTGTTCTGTCTTCCCAGATGACTTCTTTGATTATCTAATACGAAGCAGCTAACCAGTCACTCTCTATCATGTCCCCTTGATTTAATTTTCAGTGTAGTACAATACTCATTATAATCTGATAATTTTCTATTCACATCCTTATTAATTTGTATATCATTAGGCTACTTCCACTGAGAAGCATTCTATCTGAGAGCCCAGATCTGGTACAATGTGGCTGATACATTGAAGGTGATTGATAAATTAAATATTTCTTAAATGAATGTGAGGGGGTTCAGATATGTCAAAATAACACTCCAAAATATGTTACTTTAACACAAGGATTTTTTCTGAGCTGAAGACAATTGAGAGGAAGCAAACAGAAGGAAAAAATCTCTGGCCCCCTCCTCTCTACTAGAAAAGGAATATGATAATTAGCAACCAGAGACTCTACATTCTTATTGGCCCAGAGACAGATAGTGCCACAGAAATATACACTACAAACCTTACTAAAATAACCCAAACTTGCCATTATTTTCTCCATAGAGTCACATTCCCAGTTTGCTTCTTAAAGTCTTAAAACTCTTCTCCTTTGTCTTGTCACTTCTCTATAAATTTATCATCTTTTGTAAAGATGCTCTATAAGTTCTATAATTTTTTAATGGAAACATTCTTTAAGAGAACAATGAAATATATTTAAAGAGGATTATGTGCATCACACAGTGGGCCTAAGTTCAAGGGTACCATGCCCAGCTACTATTACCACCTGGAAACAGCACATGTAATGAAAATGTAAAGGGATCTCAAGGAAATGAATCATATTTTAGAGTTGTGCTTTTTGAAGCAAATAAAATTTCACAATGTCAAACACTACAAAAACACAAATAAACATATAATTAAGAAATAAACTATTTAGTTCAATGTGTAAGTACAAGAGCTATAGATATATATAGAGAAAAGACTCATGTGGAGTATAGCTGTTTGGAAAGATTTCATAGAGAAGACATAGTTTAATTCAAGTATTTATAGAGGGATTTGGGCTCAATAGGGAAAATAAGTTGTTTCAAAAACACCTGAGAGGAACTGTTTTTTCAGAACACTTTAAAATATTCTCATGCTTTATAACTTGTTCTTTTAAATCATCCTAATCCTAAATTATCCTAATTTTAATAATTTGGCATAGAGATAAAATAATACAGGACCGCCAGAAAATACTAAGTCCTCAAATTCTCAGGTTATATATAATGTATTATTCATTTTGGAAGTTCAAAATTTCCAGCTGGTATGCAATTGGTCAGAGGACAACTTGAATTTAGAGATTGCTCTTAGCTTTTAAGAACATTTATTCAGCATCCACCACATGAAATAACTTGACATGAGTTACTTTTTTACACTCTGGGGCCTTAATATACTTAGCAAATACAAACTGAGCAATGAGTATAAACAAAAGATAATTATTTCAATGTAACAAATATTTAACAGGCTGTCTGAAACTTCTTGTACATAAGTGTTTTGAAAGGCAAGAAAGTAAAAGCTTCAGTCTTTGAGTAGATATAATTTGGTGGCATTTGATGCAGGTCATGAAATTGAAAAATATTGATTAAAATGTATAATAACTGATTTGTCACTAGCAGTATCTCTTAAAATGCACCCAGTTAAAATTAAATGAGATTATATTGAACTTTATTCTCCCCATTTTGGACATACCAGAGGAATATACTTGACTCTCCATCTGTACAAACTGTTTCAAGTTATTATGTTTATCAGTACACATGTCTGAATCAGTAAAATGGCATAAAAATGCTGCATGAGCAAAGAGAGAATTTTATTACATTGTATAATGCATGCTTCACATCTTGTCATAATTTTATTAAATATTCAGTTGCTAACATGACTGTAAGACTGTGTGGCAAGAGCACATGTATAAATAGAACATTTCTCTAACAACTTATAAAAAAGAAACTTGCAGCTTTTGACAAGGACATAATATGGTAAATCTCAGTAATATGAAAGTATAACTGTGTATTTCAACATGAATAGAATGTTCAACATTTTAAAAAGCAGTAGTGGGTGTAAAGTAATTTAAGAGGCAGAATTACCCCTAGTCATTTGCAAACTATCGAAAATTTGCATGTAAGATTTAATGCTCTATTTTCTTTCTTTCTTTTTTAATTAGAGGCCTTATTGAAGAGAGAGGAAAAGAGCAAATATGAAGAAATCATATTTGTATTGCTGAGTAGACTGTTCTTCCAGAAACTTTAAATAAAGAAATAGCAACACTTTATCCCATTGCATTTCCAACAGACCTAATATTCCTACATAACGTGTTCTTAACAACCATTTGGATTCTTGCTTTTATCTCACACCTACAGACTGTTTGCTTAACAGTGTATTTTACATAGTTTACAATTTTACACAGTTTATGTATGTACGTAGTTTTAAGCCAATATATGATGCAATATAAATCACTAGCATAATGATATATAGTCATAAAAATTCCACATTTACCACAACACAGAATTACTTTATTAAGAAAAGAATTTGCTCTTGTATAGATTTTGTCATATATAAAGTGGTAGGTACAGCAGAGAGTAATTCACACTGTAAGCAGGATGACACTTCCCAGTTTCAATGAAACTTAATTTAATTGTATGAGGTAAGATTGAAAGACTATACATTGTTAAAGAGAAATGTGGAGCCAGAAAATGCTGTCACTCTGTAGCTCTTTTACATTTCCAATGGACCAAAACCAAGGGCTCTGACCAGGAGGTGACAGAGACACTGTGTTTCTGTTGTTGCCATCACTGTTCCCGGTTGGGCTAGACCCCCTGATGGTACCAGCTGACATGCCTGTGAAAGCCTGTGTTGCTAGGGCCTCTGCTGGAAGTACAATCACTCCTAAAGTGTCTGTCTCTTACCCAGATAAAGGATCTCATCATTACCATTTTTTCCAGGGGGCCTGTTCAGATCATTAAGCTTTCAAGTATTGCCTGCCGTGAAGCCAAATTTGCCACCACCTCACTAAATGTACCATAACTCAGTGGCAGGGACACGCACACAGACACATCTCTGAGTGGACTCCACATCAAGGATATTTTGCCAGATCTGATTCCTATATGTTGTCATTGAAACGCCACTGAAAAAATTCATTTTAGGACAACCTAAAATTATTTTTAATTATATTTTATTGATTATGGTGTTACAGTTGTCCCCATTTCCCCCCTTTGCCCTCCATCCAGCAACCCCTGCTCCCTTAGGCAATCCCCCCACCATTGGTCATGCCCATGGGTCATGTGTATAAGTTCTTTGGCTACTCCATTCCCTATATTGTACTTTACATCCCCGTGGCTATTCTGTACCTACCAATTCATATAACTACCAATTAATTATATTTTAATTATTCAAGTGTTCAAAAATATTAGAGAGCCAGTTAATTAATATCACTAATCAGAAAATAAGGACAACAGCTTATTTAGCACCTCCTATTTTTCAAAGTGCTCTCATGTTTACTCTCTCCATTGAGTATTATGATAACATACAAACTACGAGTCTTGAGGACTTAAGTTCTTTGAAGACTTTCTCAGTGTAGCCTACATTTAAGTTGTAATATGTATTTAATAAATGCATGAAAATATAGTTATCCCTAATTATAAACATTAATTTACAATAAGAAAAAATTAGAAATCAAATATTCTCTGACTTATGGCCAGTGATAGGCATCTCACTCATATTCTCTGATACTCTCCAAAAAACTGTTGTCACAGGAGACAGGATAAGAATTCCCTACTATGATGACAAATCAGATAAATACTCAAGTGAACACAAATCGCATAAGTACATAGTGTATTTACACTGCTAAAATAATTTTAAGAACAGATTTAACACTTAGAGTAGTGCACAAATCAAATATGAATAAATTGTGATGTCAGTTAAAGGAAAATAACACAATGATTAGATGTATAAACAAAAGCCCTCATCCAACTTTACTTAAGGTTTTGTTTTGACTTTTCAAATATTGACAGAAGAGTTGTCATGAGTATATTCATAGAGTAATGGAAATGGGTTTAAGAATCACTCCATAGAACTACATGATAAACAAAAAAAGATAATGTGCAAAGAAAACTAAATGATCTCC
Source organism: Anoura caudifer (assembly GCA_004027475.1). Taxonomy (NCBI): domain Eukaryota; kingdom Metazoa; phylum Chordata; class Mammalia; order Chiroptera; family Phyllostomidae; genus Anoura; species Anoura caudifer. Next base: position 82,051 of record PVKU01001985.1, read on the forward strand.
AAAAACTACATGTATAAAGGGTCAAAAAAAGAAAACATTTTAAACTCCACTATGAATGAAATAAGGAAAAACATTTTAAAATTCAATGACATGATAATTCAGAAGGGGAGCCTGATTTTCCTAGATTTCAAGACAATCCAGAAAGCTGGAAATCTCTGGGAATATAATGCAGGCATTCCCTTTTCTGGGTGCTATGGGAGCAGGAAACAGTAGAAGCATTAGAAACACTCTGTGGAGCCTTTGATTCTGTTAATTCCCATGTATGAGTCACCCAGTCATTCTTTAAAACTCTCATAAAATAACATCCCCTCAGTAAGCATAAATCATACTTCCTCTGCACATCCATTCTTTAGTGAGACTTATCACATTGTACCTACACCAAATCACTATGGAGTTTGGATCTTGAAAGCCACAACCAGGACTATTTTTATAAGAATCTCCAGTGTCTAGCACTGTGCACTCTCCTTAGTAGGTACTTAAGACAGTCATTTACCATGCCACTGAAATATTCCAATGACAGTTCTGAATTCTCCTCTTATCCATCTGGATGGAAGCAATGCTCATGGGATCACAGTGTCTGAGTGTTACCATGGAACACTCAGTCAGAGCCCTGGGGAGTCTCCCCCATCAGCCAAGATAAAGGTGGGGGAGATTCTTACACTGAATTTGCAAAAGGTAGCAAGATAATTCCATAAAGATAAAAAAAAAAAGCCCTCACCACCTCCAGTAGAAGATAGCTGGGGTGAGGGCCCAGGGGAAGGCAGGTGCATGTAAATAGAAGTATAAATGGTGCAGGGAGAGGAGTTTGACTAAAGAGACATGTCAGTCTAGCCTGGGGAAAAGAGAGATTGGTTGGGAGGCAGACCTACCTGAAGCATGTGAGAGTTTGGTAAGTTGATTGGTCATTTTGAAAAAGCACCTGTTCCATCCCACACCCATGCTGTTATAATCTGAGAGAAACAAAGAAATTCTCTCTCTCCCTGGCTTGTGACCTGCATTCAAATGGTGCACTCACCTGTTTTGTCCATGGGTCACGTGGCTTTAGCAGCCACGTGGTCCATGGGCTCCAGGAGTTAGCCTCTCTGTCTCTCTTGCCCACCTTGTGATGCATTCGCTGATGCATTCATGTGCTCCCCAGGAGGATGTGACCTTGTGGTGCTAGTCCATGGCCCACGGCTCCATGGCCCATCATGGGCTCCAAAGCACTGTACTTCAAATCAGAGCAGGAGATCGGGACACTGGCTTTTGTCTTGGTCTTGCCAAGGAGATGGGCTTTGAGACAGGATTCCACCATTCTCCCAGATTGCACAGCACCTGAATAAAACCTATTTCCTTTTGCACCAGCATCTGCCTCATGAGTTTGGCTTTTGTGATGACAGGCAGCCAGATCTCTATTTTTGTTGGGTACAATAGGACTTAGTCTTCCAGTCACCACTCTCCTGATTCCCCTTTCATTTAAATCTTTCTATGCTTTATTACAGTTATTACATTTGTGTTTTATATGCCTTACCAAACCACCAGCCCCTTGAGAGCACAGGCCTGTGTTATTTCTATTCGTATTATATGCAGTAGGTGCATATCACAGGTTTTGTTAAGTTCACCATTCCATATATGATCATATATAATAGTTAATACATAAAATAAGGGATGGAAGTACAAACCCTACCTTACAGTGAATAAATATCAAAGAAGTGAATTTTATGTCCACATTATTCAGAACTTTGATGTATTCAGAACATTAATATTCTTGTTTGACTAAGTTGGCATTTAACAGTATGGTTTAACTTTTATTAAACTAACAAGCCCTAGAATGCAAAATGCACTTTCAATATAGACTGAAGTTTGCTAGCATCGGGATAACATGGCAATTAATATTCAACTTATAGTGATGCAGGGTGCTTCACATTTCAGATACAATGCTTTTAGCACATTATCTTGTATTAAACCACCAGAGAACCAACAATATTTGAATAGTTGGAAAGTGTTTGCAAATACCACCAACAATGTTGAATAACTTAAAAGGAAAATAGAATAGCAAATACAAACACAGATACTATAAAAAATCATTCATTCTTAGACCAGACAATGTGTATTTACTATTGGGTATTTAGTGCAAGAATTTTAGCATCATTATCAGATATTTAAAGACCTAGATATAAATTTAATACTTGAAAAAGGTAACTTCACCAATTAGGGCCACAAGTGCATAATCAGCTATTCTCAGGCTCTTCTTGTCATTGGGCTTGATTAGGGGATATTCTTTTAATTCTGGACTTTTGCTACTTACTAGCTGAGTAAGGTTGGCTTCTCTGACATTATGTTGAAGAATCTAATTGACATATGATGACTTCTTAAATATTGTTATTTACAGATTTTTGAAAATATTATTAATGCCATTATTATTATTACTATTATTATTATTCTGGTATCCTAGAAAAACCATCCTAAAGAACCTGCACAGTGTTTATAAATCCATCCTTGGGTGCTAATTTGATTGGAAATAAGATTTTCCAGAGACGACTTGGGTGAGCATTAAATTGTGCAGATGTTTTAGATGGGGACCAAGCAAAGCACTGATTCCAGAAGATGAAGGCTAAAGCACAGGCAGAAATAACCTGGCTAAGTGAGCACTAGATTTTCAGGTACAATGAAGCTGAGTAGGACATAATAGGAAAGGAGAAGTTAAAAAGCCTTAGACTGTGTGAAAAGGAGAAAGGGAATGAAAGAGGGAGCTAGAATGAAGAGAGAAGGGGTAGTGAAAGGATATATCACAGGTAAACATGAAAGATGATTCTGATTTCTTCAAATTCCAAGGAGAAAATAGTGAGGAGTCCATAAATGACTTATATGGGAAGAAAGAAATAGCACATCACACAATTATCACAGTTTGATCTCTAGACACAGTAAAAACTGGAGACAAGGGGAGACAAGAAAGAATTCATTAAAAAGGTAAGTAAAAGTTACTTTTGAGAATAAAGCCCACCTGTGTCCATAAGAGCTTCACAATCTGGACTCAGAACTGAGGCTCTGTGTCAACATGATTTAACTATTTGTTCCAGAAAACTTTTGCCAGGGAGATAAGGACATAAGTCAAAAAATTATTATTACAGTTTGCTTCAGGAATTTTCTGCAAACCAATTTATCCAAAGAAATAATTTGCTCATTAGGGAAAGGAGCTTGTGTGGCAAAAATAATTTACTCAGTGTGATTATCAACAACCTCAACTTACTTTATCTAGCAATGCTCAAATTATGACAATTTGCTAAAAGCCAACCTTCTCTTCCCTTGAAAGACCTACCATCTCCCACTCAAACCTGGGGCCCTTCCAATGTTTAACTCAGCTGAGCGCTAACCCACTCTTTCCTGAATGCTGCCCCCACCCCTCTGAACTGTGTTCTGAAAAATGGCTAACCAAAAACCACTGCCCCGCCCTCAGGTATTCAGAGAATACACTGCCTCACCCTTTCAGGTAAGACCGACTCATGACTCCCTTTTTTGGTCTCGATAAAACCCCTGGTTTGCTCCCTCTTCTTTGAGGTGTTCCTTCCTCATTGGCAAAAGTTCCCCATATTGCAATAGTTCAATGAATTTTTCTCCTTAATTTCTTCATGCATTTTGTGGTCAACACCTCCAAATCCTATAAACATCTTTCCCTGACCTCCACATTCCTAAACAGTACTAATATTGTTGAGGCGGGTTATTTTTTTGTATTGTAGTAGGTCTAATAAACTTAGTTTTGCTTAATCCACACATCATTCTTGTGATAATTTTATGATTCATCTGTCAAGATGTTAAGATAAGCTTTGAAAGATACAAGAGAATTTGGGTCCATAGCAATAAGCAATTGGGGGAGAAGTAGGAGAACAGAGAAAATGAAATGTCTTAGGTGGATAAAAATATTTATATGAAACTAAGCAGCTTCTCTTTGGAATCAACTATTTCAGGGAAGCTGAATTAAATTAGATACTGCAGATCCTCAAATAATGTTGTTTTACTCAATGTCATTTTATTATAACATTGATGAGATGCTATACTAACTTAACTCATGCTTACATCAATTAGCCTATTGTAAAATTGGTTTTGTCATATGTTGTCATTTCCAATAACCTATTGATGATGTTAAGTAAGGACTTACTGTACATATAAGAAGTTCTCTGGTGGTAGACACGGAAAGATAGTGGAAGCGACATCACAGAAGGCCTTAAACAATGCTAGAAAGAAGAATCCTTAAGGGTATAAGGCTATAATATTTTAATATGAATTTTACCTCTGTCTAGTCATGTAGCCCATTTTTCTCCATGTGGAGGAAATGAAGTTTCCTCTACACAGAAACTTCATTTCTTTAATACAACATTTTCTCCTTTCTTCCCTTTTAATTAAATCTAGTTTGGTTCAGAACTCACCTGCCTCATTGTCCCCTGCAAGTCCATTCCTTTAATCATTAAGCCCTCAGGACAATTAAGTTCCGATCAGCATTAAACAGTCTTAGAACAAAACCTTGAGTCTGTTGACCATGGAGACAGAGTTTTAGTCATACAGAAGATAACATCTAGGCCTCAGTTGTGTTTTAGCTCCAGACCCAGAACAACACACTGACCCGCTGACAATACTCTCGCTGAACCAGACTGACACCTTGGCTGACGTCAAGACCAGATGCAGTGATCCACTACCAGGCCCTACCTTAGCCCTGACCAGTCAGGAGAGACACAGCCATAACTCTCTTAGTCAGCACGATTATGAAATTTCCCCTATATAACCATCCCAGAGAAGCCATCGGGGATCCAGATCTTACTTGTGACACTCGGTTTGGCACCATTTCCTTAACTAATTAAACTTTATTATTTTCTTTGCTGCAAAATCTGTTCACGTTTGACTGGGCTTTGATGCATGTAGGCAAACAAACCCCTTTAGTTCAGTAACATCGAGTTTATCCCTTTTCCAGTTCACTTCAGGCATAAGGCATTTGAAGGCATTTTAAGAGCACAATGGAACTGAATTGGCTTATACAAATATTTGAGTTAATATGTATTGAATTTTGTGGGGTTTCTGCAGATATGCTACACCCTGACTACATGTAACTGGGAATACAATAGAAATTTTGTGTGATTTTATCTTCCTATGTCTGGAAACTTTCCGGCTAGTTCATTAAAACTTTAGAACAACAAAAGTTCTTTCCTCTTCTTACTCAAGAGATCACTTGTGAATTGTTGTTGCTGTTTGATGTCTTTTAACTCAAAACCACTGCATGAACAATTACTTCCTGTCACAAGCCTTCTGCTCCTCCCTGTTGTGGCCTTAAAGTTTTTTCTTTGAATTAGAGATGGCTGACATTAATGGCTTTCTTTCTAGGGAAAATTGAAAACAGAATGAGTATAAATACTGGCCTTAGGCTGTCTGGAAGAAAAATGAAAGAAAGAAAAACAATTCTATTTTGGCTTCCTTATACATTCTATTGTTTGGAGATTAGGAAAAAGTAAAATCAGTGAAAGGCATGATTTTGGCTATTAGAGTTTGCTTCCGCAAGTTAACTGTGATTGAGACTGAAAGGAATAAAGATTCCTGAAAGATGTTCCAAGGCCATTTCCTTGTTAATCAGGTTTATTTGGAGTGCTTCTTCCCTGTCCTCACAAGCTTCATTCTTTCCTCAGGTCTTCCCATCTAAAAGCAAGGCAACATTTCTCTCTCTTATTTTCTTCAATGACATTTATCATGAAATTATCTCATCTACCTCTTGGTTTGTTTACCTAATCTACCTACCTGCATTCTTGACCCACTGCATTTGTAATAAGCTTTGAAGTTTCTTTTCATCCTAATACCTTGGGATCTTTGATTCTATCAAAGTAGCATAATTATATCAAATTGTTTTTACTTCTTTTACTTTGCCAACAGTTGTTCTTATTTAAAATAGGAAAAACATTCATTCACCCTGTTGCTCACACCAAGAACCTTGGACTTCTCTTTCTCCAACATTTTTTTATCACATTTATCAGCCAAGTCTGACAACTCTATTCTCAAATGCATCTCACTAGCCAAGAGGTACCCCCTTAGTCCAGATAACTGTTTATTTGTTTGTTTGTTTACTATTGTTCAGTTACAGTTGTCTCACCTTTTTCAGCACTTTTTCTCTTGTTCCTACTTCAATGCCCTCCTGCCTGACCTCCCAGATGCCACTCCTACCAGATCCTTGTGTTCTTACTTAGCCTGTGATTTTTCAAAAAAAGTATATCGAACTACCTCATTTACCAGTTTAAAACCCAATGACTTTTCATCCCATTTGGAATTAAATCCAAACTCTGCTATGGCCTCTGAGGCCTGACATTGCCCATGCCCTGGTCTCTCCGACTGGGTCATTCACCGCTCTAGGCACCGAGGCGCTCTGCTCCAGGCTTCCTGGCCTCCTGTCCCTTCCAGAGCACCACCGCCTCAGAGCCTTTGAACTTGGTATCCTCTGCCCTGGGACATATCCTCAAGGATCATTTGCTCACTCCATTTAGATCTCAGCTTAAATATTATTTCCCTAAAAGAGTCTTCCATGACGATACTAAAACAATACTCCTTGCTCTCTGTCTTCCTGGTCTACTTTATCGTAGTTCATCGTACCTATATAATGTAGCTGACATTACGTTAATGCATCTCTTTTTTGATTGAAACCTGAAACCAAAATAATTTCTTATTTCTTTATTAAACATTATAGGGAATAAGCATATTTTCCTATTCCTGAGTTAAATAATTCTGGAATCAAACTTATTTTTCTCTCCCTGTGTTAAATAATTCTATGGTGATGTATACTTTTTTGTTTGAGAACAAGCAAAATAATTTAGCTTTTTACTTGAGGAAACACCTGTTCTTGAAAGACATGAGTGGATCATAAACAGTTATCGAGTTTTGCTTTAAGAACTTCACTTCACTATCCCCTTCAGTTCAAGGTCATTCTGTCATAAATTATCCTCAATATCAAAGAGTTTCCAGCATCGAAAGCATCACGTTAAAATCACCCAGTGAGTCGTACCAAACTATAAACATGGTAGGTCCCTCTTCTCTGGAGGGGATATGTTTCAATGTCCCCAGCAGATCCCTGAAACCAGAGATAATACCAAACCCTATATGTATTGTGTTTTTTCTTATTTATACATATCCAAACGAGAGTTTAAATTTCTTCTTGCTATTTGGGGCCATTATTCAGTAAAATAAGGGTTACTTAAACACAAGTACTGTGATATTGACAGTCTGTCTGATATCCAAGACAATGTATTAAGTGATGGGCAGGTGGTGAATATGCTGGACAATGGGATGATTCACATCCTGGATGGGATGAGGTGGCATGACAGGAGATTTCATCATGCTACTCAGAACAACATGTAATTTAAAATGTGTTAATTGTTGCCCTGGACAGGTAGCTCAGTTGACTCAGAGGGTTGTCCCAATATGTCCAGGGTATGAGTTCAATCCCTAGTCAGGGCACATATAAGAATCAACCAATAAATGCGTGGGTGAGTGGAACAACAAATAAATGTTTCTGTTTCTCTCTCTCTTTCCCTGCTTTCCTCTCTCTAAAACCAACTTAAACCAGCACTGATTGTTTATTTCTAGAATTTTTTATTTAACATTTTTGAATGGCAGCTGGTCACAGGTAACTGAAACCAGTAAAAACACTGCATCCTGTCCCTATTTCCCATTTAAAGTCCTGTTATGATTCTGTTACCTTAGTGTAAAAATCTAATAAATTTTGTTTTGTTTTATCAAAGCATTTTTTTTCTGGTGGCATTTTGGCATTTAGTTGAGAATTCTGGGGGTTCCACAAAGATCTTATCAATACTTCCTCACTACTTGTGACTCAAGGCTCTAGACTCAGAACAGAATACTTCCCTAAGGCCCCTTGAGATTCCCATTTGAGAATCTCTCCAACTACAAAAATAAGGTAGGTCCCATATTGGGTCTGAGTTCTAATACTTGTTTTCCTGATTTTTTCAAACAATGTGTTTATTTTGTCTCCTAGGAATGCAGTAACAATTACAAATCTTTGTTTATCTATTTAATTAGAAAGTGTTATTCTGAGTAGAAAAATATAAACTATTCATTTTTTTTGGCCTGCTCTTGCCACTTTCTGTTGTGAATCTATAGAGCCCACATGATTCTGCTGGAATTGTGAAGTCGACAGTCACATGGTTTATTGTTTCCCTGGAAAGAAACATGCCAGCCCTTTGAAGGTTAGCACCGGGACTCCCTTGTTCACCACATTAGCCCTTGCACCCGGAGGAGCTCCTGTTATATAATAGGTGCTCAATAAATATAAGCTGACTAAATGAAGAGCATTTCAGTTCAGTTATAAAATATTTAAGAGTTAAAATAAGGAAAAATGCATTATGATGCACCTTTCTGAATTCCTCAAATCAAAATGTCTGCCTAGAATATTATTTGAAAAATATGAATGGACAAAAGTGGAAGAAAAACTGATCATATGTATATAAATATAATTTATATAATTTATATATATACACATTTTTCTTGAAATTGACAAATTAGAGCCTTCCCTGTTTTATAGCCAGAGCATATTTTTGTATTTCTTCAAATGTCTAGTTTTAGCTAAGGAGGAAAAAGAATACATTAATATTTTATATATTTTATACCCTGTTTTAGATTTCCTTAAAACAAATAGGGGGGATGTTACCTTAAGATAAAAAGGGCATAACTCACTCAGTTAAAGTCAAAGGACATTTCAAAGTCAGAGGATTTTATCAACATACCAATTATATTAAATAATAACCAGTGAACACCTTCCCCAGGATATTTTCTCTGTGCAAGTTAGCACAGTATTAACTCTTCAGAAATTCCCTCGGATTACCATCACTGATATTCATGTTCCACTTCCCAAGATATCTAATAAAACTTAATAGCAAAAATAATGTTCTGATCATGCTTTTTAAAGTTTTACAACAAATGAGTCCCTAAAACCCATGTTTTATGACTTGAAGTTTCAGGCATATCATCCTTGTTGGTTTGAATGTATTAAAATTATTTTGCTATACATTCACATGTATTGGTTAGTAAGAAACTAAGAAAATTCGCTGGCAAGTGAAATGAGGAAACTGAGACAAATGGTTGAACAAAGGTCCAGAATGGCTGAGAAATTAATAGCCAGCTGATAAATCATAAGCCTCTATAACTCCCTAACCAACGATATCTAAACTCAAGTGGTTTAAATCAACTTAGTCAAGAAGATATATTAAAACAAAAATCAGAGCCTGACTAATCCAAGATAAAGATGCAATGAACCAGAGAATGACCCCTGAGCCCACTATATGCTCATCTTGATACTTCAGCACATTAAAGGGCAGACCTGGAAATCTAATGAATATTCTGTTGCGATCTTCCCTGGGACCTCCCACCTCTCCTAAAATTTCTGCCTGTAGAAAAGCGATAAAGCCTTCAAGGCAAAGGATGCCAGCTTGCGCTCTTCTTTGAGCAGGCCCCCTCCCCCTTCCCCAAACTTGTGCTCTGCTTCTCCTACCCTAATCTCTAAGAGTTCCACTGCGACTTGTACCCAGGGTGGTGGAAGGTGGGGGGGGGGGTGGCCACTGGGCAGCAGGAGCCCCTCCTGGACTTAATCCTTGGTATCTCTCCAGGGCCCTTCCTTTGCCTTAATATTCCAAACTTTAATAAAGTTACTGTCACTTTCACCTGGACTCATGCCTTGGAATCTTTCCTGCACTAATCAAGAACCTGGAGGTCACTTGACACACCACAGGTCCTGGACTGTGCCAAGAGAGGGTCAGCCTCCACACAGAAGCAGTTCGGTAACACAAAAGGCATCACTCTATCACGCAGAACTCATCAAATAGACCACTCAAGCATTTCCAGTTTCAAATATTTAACTATGTCACCAGCATTTGTCCTCCATTTCTGCATATGCTGAACACATTCCTTTAAATTTGTTTAGACATCAAAAAGCAGGAGATTAAGCCAGTTAACCTTTCATCATCTCTTCTAACCTCATAACCGATGCTATGTCTCCTGTCAACAAATAAGGCAAGATCAACTACCGAGACCCTGCTCACAGCCCCTAGATTTTCACTGGGTAAACTGACAGTAGATGGTTTTCTAAAATTTCCTTGGCTGTTTCTTTAATTTTTTTTTTATCCTCACCAAAGGACATTTTTTTTTATTGCTTTTTAGAGGGAGAGGAAGAGAGAGAGAGAAACTTTCATTGCTTGCCTCCAAAATGTGCCTGGACCATGGATTATATGTAACCAGACTGGGGATTGGACGCTCAACTTGGGTATGTACCCTGACCAGGAATTGAACACACTACCTTTTGGTTATGGAACGGTGCTCCAAGCAACAGATATGGGCTGATCAGGGCTAGCTGATTCTTTATATTTAGTTAGCTATAATTCAATGTTTTGGTATAGTTTATGGTGTCTTGAAAACTGCTTCCATGTTATGATTGCTCATTAATGTTATAATTTGTACACTACAACACTGAGACAAATGTAAAAGTCAAAATAACATTTAATTAATTATTTAATTGGCCTATAGTTATTGTGGTCATAGATGAAAAACATGACCGTCCTAAAATGAATGCCGAATGCCTGCTGTTCCACTCACACACGTAAGACAACAAACAGACAAAATCTGTGCAATGTATAATGTTATAAGAAACTGGCAAATTCATAGGCTCTCTTCTCTGTTTTGCCAAAAGTATCACTGATTCATCTAGATAAATAAAATATATTCTGAGAAACAACAATGTTCAAAAATGTCTTACTTTGCCACCGAGCTTTACATCCTTGAACAAGTTACATATTCCTTCTGAGTCATAGTTTCTTCATCTCTAAAAGGATAGTAACAGTGTCTATTTTTTCAGGAGTTTTTAGAAAGATACAAATGTAAATATCACCCAACCTATTGGTGTCTGGGTCATCAGAGAAGCCCAATAAATAAAACACATTATTATGTTTAACAAAATATGGTGAGTAGAAAGAGAGGTTTATTTTTAAAATCTGCTACACCAATGTGCCCCAGGAAAATGTCTGACTTTTCAAGTCTGTTAATTTAATATTTTAAACATGTAGTAACTGTTTACCGTATTCACTACATGTAAATATCCCAGTCTCAGCTATTCACTAAAATTAGGCTGGGCTAATAAGATTTTCCTTATACTACTATTCAACTTAGCACTCAGAACCATCTTACATAAAATTAGCATTGCTTTGCTTCCACAGGTGAGAAAATTAAGAGTCATATAGTGTAGGTAACACACTCATGGTCAAAAAGTTACTAAGTGGTGACTATCCTAATTTAAACCTATGTTTGTTTGGCCTTTCAGTTCCAATATATTTTCCCAGAAGTATTACTCCATTGGTTAGGTGGAATGGGAAGTAACTAATATTTGTTCATAGTGTACTATTTGCTAGATACATGGGTAATTACTTTGGATAATTATGTTTGATTCTTACTTTAAGCATTCTTCAAAGGCAACCTGTTGTCCTCAGATTTTTATAGAAAATGAAACCAAAGTCCACAGAGCTCAGTAAGTAACACATGACCAGTCTAAGATCTTCCTGGTTCCAAAGCCCATGTGTGTAGATGGTGTGAATAGGGAAAAAGTTGGGGCTTTGGAATTAGATCTATCTAGAATATAATACCAAGTTTGGCATCTGTCAACTTTATTAAGTCTCGATGGACCTCAATTTGGGCTCCTAATAAATGGACATTATTCATAAGTGCACATTTCTCATAAGATGAGATACATATAAAGCATTTAGCACATTGCTTAAGATCTATTACATTTAAAGGAGCTATTGTATCATGCTGCCTCAGGAATTGGTGAAGCCACAGGACTGAAACAAATAAAAATGATTGCCTGGTTTCCAAATGAAAAACAGCTGTTCCATTTTCCAAAATTTAAAAGATACATTCCTACAATACACAACAAACATGTCATTTCTCTTCTACTCATACCCTTTTCTCACCTCTGAAGAGGGACTCATATAACAGTAACATTCCATTATTTTCTACAGCAACTAATATATGTACTGGTATGGAGTGGCCAGTCATGTTCATCCCAGAAATTTAAAATTGAGATATCAAAAGTGTGCATGTCCAGTCATAGTTGTAAGCATGAGATGAGTGATGCATTTTGAACTACAGGGCTTACTTGCATCCTTTTCTGTTTAGGTACTCTATGTTCAGAAAGAGAAATGCCTTTTCTGTGGAATAGCAGGAGAAGAAAACAGAAGTGCACAGTTAAGCTGAGACAAGAGACCATGAAGCAACAGAAAGAGATACGGAGAGCACATGGTTGATAAGCTGTCAAGTGTCCCAGAGGGCAGGCTGGATCTCCTAAAATTGAGCTCTTTGAGACTGTTCTGTTATCTTTTTGAACAAATGTTTTCATTTGTGATAATTCAAGGTTTCTGTTTGGTAACCAAACAATCTCTAGAACAATATGTTTTGGGGTATAGAATAGTGGACACTGTGGTTATCTCCCCAGTATCCAATTTATTTTTCTTCATTACACAGCAGTCATGTGATTGGGTAGGACTGCTCACCCAGACTTCCAGGTCTGGATCCTGACTGGTCTAAGTTGCCATGGTGAGTGGTTAGGGAAACAGGCTGAAGCCCAGGGTGCAACACTTTCCCCTGGGTAGGATGGGCTTTGACCCAGAGGGATACTGAGAAGTCTCTTGCTCCATAGAAAGAGCTCTGTAAGATTTGGTGTCTTTCTTTTTGAACCATGTGAATAAATAAATAAATTCTAGAAATGCTGCAACTACTGTGTAACTTTCAAAGTAGCTTTGGGAACCAAGCTGATTCTTCAGAGAACTATAGAGCCAAAAGATCCTAAAGAAACAGCCAAACAAGCTTCTTCCAGGTCTATAAGCCGGGACTACTTCTGCTCAATATATTTCCTTTATTATGCAAACAGTTGCCCTGGGTTTTCATCAGTTGCAAATGAGCATCTTGTCTGATGCAAGAGAGTGGGAACGGGATGAGGAGATAGCAGACAATGAGGTCATCTGAGGGCATGTTGAATTTTATAATCATATGGAAAATCCAGGCAGAGATGTCCAGCACACAGTTGGAAATACAGCTTGGAATCCAGAGGAGAGGTCAAAGACAGCAATATAATTTGGGAGGGTTGTCAGCATGGAGGTGGGGAACTAAGCCTCGGGTACCGTTGAGTCATTTATAAGGGATGTATTTAGGAATGATTATGTACCTATTTTCTTTTAGTCATCATCATATGGCTCAGATGAAAACTACTTAAATGTTATATATATTTTAATAGGTTTTGCTTACACTTCAAATGTTTCAGAGCCATCTAAAATTAAAACTTTTGAAACTCACAGAAATCCTACTTTACAGCCATAAATATGCAGTTTTTAAAACTGCTTTTCAGGATATGTTGAAATTTCAATGCTAAAGATTTTCTCATATGGATATAAAGTTAAGAACTTGGGCAAAAGGAATGAGCATTATATTTTCTATTACTATATAATGAGCAAAAATACAATTTAAGATGTAATTTCTACCTGGCATTTCTTTTGCTAATTCACTCAATTCTGAATTCTATGCTAAGTAAACTGTACATGTAAATTTATTAATTCCACTGACAATATTGATATATATGAGGAGGGACCTCCCAAAAATGGAATTATATTCTGGAGGGTGGGCCCCTTGTAATACAAGCATCCCCCACTAGGTGCGTGTTCTAGGAACCCAGGCGCATCAGTGTTGTAAGAAGCTATGTTCAGCTTCAGTGAACTTTTTCTGAAGACTCTTTCAACACATTTGCCCATTTCATGACTAGTGATTTATGAGTGCACCTGCCCACACTGTGCTGAGTGTTCAGCAGTTTTTGACCCCCAAACAGCATGATCCCTGTTCCCCACCTTCTTTATTCACCTGATCTTACCCCCAGTGACCTTTTTGTGCTCCCAGATGAAAAAAGTCCTCAAAGGGAAATATTTTGCTGATATGAAAGAGGTAAAACAAAAAATGGCAGAAGCACTAAAAGGCATTATAATCGATGAGTTCAAAAATTGTTTTGAGCAGTGAAAATAGTGTGGAAAGGTATAGAGCATCAAATGGAGAGTACTTTGAAGGTGACTAAAGTTTAAACATGTAAAAATAAATACACAATATTTTAAAATAAATTATTTTTGGGTTCCCCCTCATACACACACATATGTATATAAACACACATAAATACCAACACTGGTTGGTATATAAATATAAAGCAATTAAAAAGACTATAGACTTGATGTTTTTATAGTACTTAGTTTGGAAGAAAGGCTAATTTCTTCTTTGTTCTTATTATCCTGAAATGTGTATCAGAAAAACATATTTGATTGAAAGAACCCAGATATCTCCTGCTGTTGTGGGTGCTAGATCAGAGGAAGGGGATGTAGCATTACAAAACTAGGGAAGAAATTAAAGAAATAAGACTGAACACTGGAAGAGAAAATGGAGAAGGGATTAAAAATAAAAGTTGAGAGGAAAACAGTTTATAAGAAATATAATTATATTCTCATAACAAGAATTTCAGGCTATTTCTTTATGATGAAAACAAAACCAAGGGTATTCTGAAGGGCAGAGAAAACCAATATAATCAACCCTAAAAGTAACCATTTACTTTGTGAAGATTTTAACTTTGATACAGAAAATCGACATTTTTAAGTCATCTACTTGAATGTCCTCATACCAGCAATCTTGTCATCAATTTTCAGACAACTTGCCTGAATTGACAGTAGATTGCCTATGTGGGAATTCAAAAAAATTCTGTTATGATCTCCCTGAATAAGATAGTTTTTTTACTCTTTTGATTGTAACATTTTTATTTTTCTTATAAGCTGCACTTGGAGTTCTAGTTATATGATTCAGGTCCTTGGGAAAATAATTAAATCTCAGAGCTTCAATTTTCTCATTAGTAAAAAGAAGGAATTAGATCAATAACTCTTGAAAATCAGAACTTCTAGAGGTAAATGGATGGGTATAGTTCTTTGAGAAATCTATATATAATATTAAAATATGATTATATTTCTGGAAAATAAAACTTATATTTTTATATTACAAACTATAGAATCTTTAGCTCAGCAAAATCATTTTTGAAAGTATACTATGTTTTGCAATTAGTGACTACCAGATGGAGAAGGACTGTGTGGGAGTTATATAATTCCAAGGAGAAAACCCTATCAGAATTTCTCCCATGTTGGTTTCTAGAGGTGGCTTCCAATCTGTGCATTTTCCTGTTTGCACATCTTTCTCTCCTCTGCCTTCTGATGCATTTTTTTTTTTTTGTAGTTTGCACATGCACCATGGCCGTCCTACAATCATGTCTGCTGAAGTCTCCCAACTGTACCACTACATGTCTTGTTTATTCTCTTAGATTTCGACACTCTCCTTTCTGAACAATTTGCTCTGCATTTTTTTTTTTCATTCTCTCTCCACCATACTCTCACCAACCCAAAATGTTTTGTTATGAAAATGTGAGAATACTTTTTCAAACTACACACTCACTCCTATACAAAAGGCAAGATCTTATTTCTTTTAACAATTAACCAGATTCTGAACCTGTGAGTCTTCAACTCCTAAGGGAGACCATGAGATAATTATAAGTAGTCCTAGATTTAAAGCACGAAAACTTGCCTGTAGAATTAGTCAATTTATAGCAAATGCATTGCTATTTTCAAGTGTGTAATGTGCATGTAATATGACATGCAGTATGTGAACTACATACATTAAGTAACGAAAATATATTACATGCAGAATACTATAAAATGCTGTTGGGATTTACATAATTTAGATTTATACTTAAAATGTAAAATGTAAAGTGTAAATTTACATTTTATCACTGAGTTTAGAATGCATCGTGTACTACGGCAGGGAGATAGTAAGAAAGCTCTTCTAACCCAGTGATTTGGAGGTAATACAGCCATTGGAATAGTATTTGCATACTATCTTAGAACATCATATTTATTGGTGAAATCAGAATTTTAGGGGAAGTGGAGAGGCATTTAGAGATCAGCTATTCTAATATTCTTGATCTATTATTTAATTTCTGTTATAATTTTATTATAAAAAATGTGGTGGGCTATTTAGCTTCCAGAAGATATTTCCTATCCGTCATTAACCTGGATTGTAACCAGTTAATTAACTATCAATCTATACCTACAACACTGGTTGGTGGGCTTCATCAGCTATAAAGTCAGGAAAATACGCCCAAGTAAAATCAGGCCTAAGTAATCTTCAAGTGAATGGAACAGCAAAGCTTTCACCATGATTTCACTTCAGGGGCTTCCCAAACACCAAGCCATGCCCATGGCTCCTCCCTCATCGGTAAGCTGTCTGCTTGTGTCTTTTCTTTGTCGCAGCGGACTCCTGGGGATCCCCTCTATCTTGGTAGCTCAGATGACAAGTCCTTCCAGCTCTTTTCATCTTAAAGTTTTTGCTACTCATCATTAAAAAAAAAAAAGAGGAAACAGTCCAAGGAAAGTACCAAATGGGGAAAAAGGAATCATAATCCTTCAGAAATATGCCAAGCCTGGAAAGTGTGACTCCCTATTTGCTATGAAAACAGAAAAGCCAAGTCATTTTGGTTAAACGCTTTCGTTTTTGAAAGTGCATATAACAGCACTTATGCTTTCTTGGGAAAAATGTTACTTCATGTCTGCTGGTGGGTGCCACAGACAATTAAGAAATAAGAATACTAATGTTGTTGTTTTTAGGTTTGTTTCTAACTCCAAACACCTCTATTTGGCATTCCTATTTCATTAGGACTCTGCCTTTACATGAAATGGTGCCCTCTCTGGCCAGTTCAATATGGAAACTCCAATTTTGATATATTTTTTATTTTAAACATTCACTTGTCTACTTAGATGATCTGAAAAAAATTAAGTGTATAAACACCCTTTGACCTACAGATGCTATGGAAAGGAAAATATTTCTTAAGAGCGCAATTTATATTTCATTTTAATTTTAGCTCTAATTTCAAGCAAAAGCCTAAATGATTTAATCTGTGCAAATTTGTTGAGTATTTCTAGAGTACCTAAAATGTTTAAAGAACAAGCAAAGAGAATAATGACTGACAGTTTTCCTTCTAATTATTTGAGTGTAAAATAAGGATCGACTCTAAGCATCTCTATACATACCCAAAGATAATGTAAAGTATAGATGTACCAATTGCAAATGACTAAGGGTGTTTTCTTTATACATATAAAGATAAACTGAAGTTTACTAAAAATTCCATGAAGCACTTTTATGTTTTTTCCCCTGTACGAACACTAGTTGCTGCTGCAAAAACAGCATTTAAGTAGTTCCAAGATTAGCATTCGACAAGAGTGTCCTCATTTTAAAAAGGCTGATACATAACATTTAAAAAATTCCGGTTGTGAATTGCAGATTATTCTTTTTAAAGGCTCCAGACATTCTTGTTCCAGATCATACAGTACTGATAAATATTACTACCTAGTAGTTTTCTTGGAATGCTCTCTCCACTCTCAACAGACACTGGATAAGGGTTAGCTTTGATATCCCTATAGAAAAGCACTAATATTAAATGTATTTTAAGGTAATGATGATTAATAATGACCATGTTATTGCCATAAGAATATATAGAATAACTTTTTTAAAAATGCCACAACTAAGTAGTGACTTTTCATTGTATAAAATATTTTCAATTGTGTTCTCTAGTCATATGTTACTGAAAAATACTTATTTTCACACAATTTGAGGAATATTCATTAGCATAATGAAGGTTCTGGGAAGTCCATAATAATGAAAAAACTCATTAATTATTATTAATTCAGCTTTTCTCAAATGCATTTGATCAATTTTGTTCTTTTCTATAATCATTGAGGAATATAGTTTGAAAAACATTAGATTTAAGGAAATCTAACAAACTTTTTACTTGTAAATGTCTTGCTGGTTAAATATATACTTATTAATAAGTTATGAAACTGCTTTAGTTTACACTCAATGGCATATGTCCACAGTATGCTAGATTCAGAGATTGTATTCCAGGGAATTGGTAGGTGGCTGGAATAATGGAAAGTGGTATAAGGGAAGGAAATAAAAGAATAATAAAATCTTCAGATTCTATCCAGGTTAATTCTGATCTTTACCCTGCTTATTTTTATCAAAAATACCTAGGGCAGTTTCCTTATTAAGTGGATAGATTACATATTACTGAAACTAAGGTGGTTAACAGTAATGTTAACAAGGCATGGCAGATTGGAAAATTCATCAAAAACAACCAGAAAAAAAATTCAAAAGCAATTGGAAGCTCAACGAATCTTTGTATCTCCTTCCTTCCTCCCTCCCTCCCTTCCTTCCTTCCTTCCTTCCTTCCTTCCTTCCTTCCTTCCTTCCTTCCTTCCTCTCCATCCATCTATCTATGCAACTGTCATTTTCTACCTTAAAATTTTAATGAAAAATAATAGAAAATGTTGAGTATATGGTCCCTTCTCTGTCAGTTAGCATCTGCCAAATTTGATCATGCCATTGTTTGCCACCAAAAGGGAGAAACAAACTTTCCTCTGACCTCAAGGTTCTTTGAGCTAATCCAATAATCAACTAGACATGAGACAGATTTGTAATAGAAAATAATCAAATTTAATACATATGATGTCTGTCCAGTCATGTGATGTGAAAAATAGAGGCATTTACTGAAGAAGATACAAGAAACATTGTGTGTAGGACAATGAAGCCTCAATACCCTTCAAAGTAGGCACCTTGGGACCTCACGCAGTTCTCCCAGTCGCCATCATCTGCCTGCTGTATTTTCCTGAATCTCATTGAGAGTCTGATATCTCTTTCCTTTCTAAGGTGGTTTTAGTTTAGGGAAAGCCAGAAGTTGCAGGGTACCAAATCGGGGCTATAAGGGGGACTGAGTCACCTGGATGATTTGATGTTTTGCCAAAAAACTTTGTACGAGACGTGATGCATGAATGGGTGTGTTGTCACAATGAAGCTGCCATTCACCAGTTGCCCAAAACTGCAGCTCTCAGAATCAACCTCAATAGTTTCTACAGAGGAATGTTCAAGCTTAACACAAAATTTAGTGCAGATTTACTGCTCTACTCAGTCATTCATTTTGAATGCAATAGCCACACGGTACACATGCTCACTAAACTTTTACTGCCCTCACCAACTAATACAGTCAAGTCATCATCATTCATGCATGCAGATTCCAGTCCACTCTTCTTGGCTGCCAGGTTACATCTATGTTGTGCAAAACATTCTTATTATATTAACAATTGTTGTGCATTTTCTGAACAGAGCTCATATGTATGTTTGGGAACCCCACATACATGAGAGAGTTAGAGACTTTACATGCAGGAAAGGAGGAGTGAGCTATGCAACAGATTCTGATGGGATGAGGTAATGTACTTTGGGGGCTTCAAAGTATCTTTGCAGGATGGTAAGAAATACAATTATTTGGTAAATAAAAGTTTTCCCTGCTAGGTGAGTCAAAGAGAGATTTTTAATATTAATCTCAATATGGGCAAAGTCCCTAATTCACATTTTTCTAGGTAGTTAAAGTGTGGGGCAGAAGCTTCTCTTGATTCTGAAGCTAAAATTGCCCTTAGCTCAAAATAATCCATATAACACAGGAACACACCTTGGGGTGACTAGCTCTGAACCGCCCCCACCACCATATACTTAGAGCACATTCCTTTTATTTCTAACACCATAAGGGTTAGCATATTTTTCTGTCTGTCATTATCCTTTTTCATAGCTACCTCCTTTGTTAACACGTAAAGCTCTGTGAGAAAAAATACTTTATTTTATTCATATTTATATCTTCAGTGCCTTTTAGCAAAGAGATGCTAAAATCTTTCAGTTGGTTTAAAGGAAAAAAACTAAAGAGTATATATAACTGCAGAGAACAATGCTACAACCAGTTATCTAAATATAGATAGCAATACGAAGTGGCATTAATAGCAAAGAAAAATGGTATAAACCATAAATAGAAGATGAATAATATAATATTTGTTAATTTTTGCATTACATCCTTGGTTCACAGGATGTTATCCATTCCTTACCTCATCCCAAAGGGAGAAAATGTACATTGTAGAGAAAATTACTATTATAAAGGTAACAAAAAGGTATGTTAGTAAGTAAAGATTCAGAAAAATAGGTATTAGAATATTGAAGTGAAGCCAGATCAGATTATTATCTATTGTACACTAGAAGATAGCTTTTAAATTTATATCTTCCTAATGACCAAAAAAAAAAAAAAAAAAGAAACCAGGTTAATTCCACTTTAAATTACCCATTATAGATACATTACAGCTCATCGTCCTAGGACTGGGGCCTGAAAGAACACTTGTAGGCAGGTCAAAGTCATTGTGGGATTCAGGATCCTCAGTACAACAGTACATCAAATTGCCCCCAAACAAGGCTTTGTAACATAGCTTGATCTGGGTACAACATCATGCCAAGGAACAAAGAGTCTAATAACTCAGAGAGAATCTAAAAGGATTTAGTTTTCCCTCTCTTTTTCTGTTTTTTTTTTTTTTAATTACTTTTAAAAAATGTTTAAAGATTTTATTTATTTATTTTTAGAGAGAGTGGAAGGGAGAAAGAAAGGGAAATAAATATCAGTGTATGGTTGCCTATCACATGCCACCTACTGGGGACTTGGTCTGCAACCCAGGCATGTGCCCTGACTGGGAATCGAACTGGTGACCTTTGGTGTATAGGCCAGCACTCAATCCACTGAGCCACACCAACTAGGGCTTTTAATTTTTTTTCTTTTTTCTTGTCTTAATTTGTGTGGGAGGTGCAGAATAGTAGGTTATCTTGAGCAAGATTTCTCAACAGTGGTACTAATGACATTTTAGGCAATATAGGTTTTTGTTTATTTGTTTGCTTGTTTGTTTGTTTTATGGGGGTGGGAAGAAGCTGTCCTGTACATTGTAGAAGGTTTAGCTGCATCCCTGAACTCTATTTATTAGATGCCAGTAACAATCGCCCATCCCCCAGGTGTAACAAAAAATGCCAAAAGTTTCCTGGGGGGCAAAATTTGAGAATTCTACTCTCAAGCATTCATTCTCACCTTGTGGTAGAACCAAAGATTCCTTTAATAACCTGTCCAAAGCATGGAGTCTTTAACCTGAAAAAGACCCATATGTACACAGGACAAAAAATGCAAATGTAAGTTTCAAGGCTCATGGATCCTCTGCTGTACCTGAGTCAAATACCTCTCAATTAAACCTCTCAATTAAAGGAAAGGTGGGTTGTCTTTCTTTCAGGCAAAGTTTCACACATGTTTATTTCTTGCAACTGAAACTTAAATACACTTGGATGGCTTTAAGGGATATATGAAGAAATTGGAAAAGATTGTTCAGAAATAACTGAAATAGAAGAAAACACTGTTTATCTCAAACTCACTAAAAATGATTGCATAATCAAGATCAAAATTATTTGCATTATTACTTTTTTCTGGAGACAGTAAGGTATATTTTAAATATTAAAATCAGAGGTTGTATTCTGTGTAGTGAGAAGATACAACATCAGAAGTGAGACGAGACATAAGAAAAATATTTACAGAAAGCTGCTGTCACTGAATTCTTGTTCCTATGTGACATGCGACATTTCCCTTTTATTTGAGATTGTTCGTCTTGGAGATTTGAGTGAGCTGACCACCTTGTGGTTCCAGTAAAGAGCACATCGCCTCGAGTAATGCCATTTCAGAGCATGCTATCCTCTCCCTGTTCTGGAGATTATTTAAGGTATGGTATTTGACCTCGACTGGGCCCTAATAAGTCAGCCCAGCGAGTGGAGGTGACTTTTTTCTCCACTGTATAAGCTCACCCTGGAGCTGCTATTGTTAATATTTGTCACTACATTGGGAGCATTCAAGAAATTTCTGAGAATCTACTACTGTTGGCCAGCCATGGTTGAAACAACCAAAGCTAGTGCCCTCAATGAGCTTACATTACAGTGAGGGAGAGTACATAAGCATATAAATACAAAATAATATAATTTCCAATATTAACAAGCATTTAAAAAGGGACTAAAGCAAAGACATACAAATGTGTATCTCCAGATTTTTGAGATTTTAGTTTAAAACATTTGATTACTTAATGAGTAGTTAATTATTTTTTTTCAGAAAGCCAGTATGAAAGTTCAATGCATCCTTGATAACATGCTCTGAAGGGAAATAATACAGAAAGACATTATTAAATAATGGCCATGTATTAAAAACTAGAACTATGTCAAGTGTTATAGTAATATAATCCATCTTCCAGTTGGCTACTAAGAATTTAGTGGATTGACTTTTATTTGACTTGCTAAACACTTAGACTTCATTATGATGATTGATACACAAGTCTGACCATTTACATTTTAATGGTACCTCCATAACATTTCAATTTATTAATTTGATAAATATTATTAATTATTGACTGCTATTATTTAGTGCCTTATGTGATCAGATCCGTCTCTGTTTTTTAATCTAATGTGTCTCTATGTGTACTTTTGTGTAGGTATGCATATTTGTTTGGCTGCAATGAATAATAGTTCACAAGGGCATAAAAACAAAAATTAAAAAAGATTAATGGCACTATTTCCTCTTATCATCTAGGTCTTGGGCCTCAACTCAATGTAAGATGCATGCTCTAATTGGTCAGCAACTCAAGAAAATGCAGGGAGTTCACAAATTCACTTTTTAGTTCTGTCTTCATCTCTCTAATTTCTGAATAAATGCTATTTTTCTTTCTTAATAAAATAATACTATTGGTGTGAGCTTCAAGTTTAAATTTAGAGGGAGTAACATAAATAACAAATGAGTAATTAAAGGTGTTTATATCAAGTGATTACACGTGCCAAGAATTTTTGTTTTAATTCTGCAAATATTTGTGTGACTGTATGAGAAATATATTTAAAAATTATGAATTGACAATAATAAAGAGGAAAAGGTTTCTTTGCATCTTTTCCTTTTAACTCTATTACATAATAAGAACTGTTTAGAGATAACTAATGCATGAAATTACAAAAAATAATTATTTATTTAAAGTCAGAGTTAGGCCTCATTATTTTGCCTACCATAAAAGCCATTGTACTCTGTCCATTTCTGATAACTTGTTTTAGCAGATATGAGCCACTATAAATCTTATTAATATTATAGATTAAAAGTGGAAATTATAGAAAAAAGCATAAGGGACATGAGATTGTTTTTAATACAGTATTATGAAAAATAATATTGACATAAATGCAAACCAAAGAGTGTTCCATTGTGTTCAAGAATTAGTCTCAAATAGTGTTTAGAAAGAGAAATAGATGCAGATATATGTATATAAGAATCAGCCAAACATTTGTATTATCTCCAAAAGTGGCTTATGCAGAGTGAGAAAGGGTAGTATTGGCATGATAAATTTAAAGAGGTGATGAAAACACTACTTAAAACAATTTAAGAGTCAATAGAAGTGTTATTAAGCTGGTGTCCAGATCTGGGAAAGAGGGCCTGTGAAGAAAATATTGAATCCAATTTTCATGGTATTTGAAAATATCAAAATTGAATAGATTCTCATAATATGGAGGAAGAAATAAATAAAATCATCATAACTTAGAGCCACTCAGTGTTCAGTCTTTGTGCATTTTCAAATATGAAGATAGTTCTCAAGGTTTTTTTCTTTCATTTAACTCATCTTCAAAACAATACTTGGCAAATAAATTGTTCAAATAATAGTTTTCCTTTATTATTTCAGAATTTGAGGTTCAAGGCTACAATATCAGGAGGGGAATTTGATTATCCAACCCAAGACCTTTAAATCAGAATTCTCAAGAAAAACTGTATGTTTGACTCAGGTTGGCACCGTGCAGTAGTTTGCGTATCTTATCACAAACATTTATCTCACATATATCCATTCATTCACACAAAAAGCTCGATGTTAGCTCTTCTGTACTCCTAAGGCAGCACCTCCTCCATACATGTATCCAAGGAAACAGCCTTGTTTCCAAGTCTGAAGAAATGTGGGTCAACATCTAAACAAAAGATAAACTATGGGAATATCTTGTTGCCCTAGAGACCTTTCTGTTCCTTGGGGTTTATGCTCTTTACTCTCAACTCTTACAGTGACGACAATCCAGGTTACAGACAGCCTCAGCAAATACTAGAAATTCTGTGCTGCTCTAAGACTTAGTTTCCTATCAAAAAATGGGGACAACTGTATTTGAACATCAATAAAAAGAATTTTTTTAAAAAAGTGAATGTGTCCCATGATCAATTTAGCTAACAAATAAATGGCCTGGGTCCCTTATGAATGGTTCTGTCATAAACATTTTCCATTTTTGGCTGCACTTCCCCCAAACAACTGTCTTATTTAAAAAGAGTTTTGAAGTGAAAGATTTTGCTCAGATTTTCACCTTTCTCCATGAAAACTGCTCTTGTACTAGGGCACAGGGGCATGACTGAAGCTCAGTCAGCAGTGGGTTCCACTTGTGACTACATGTATAGAGGGAGAGAGCAAGAATCCAGGGACAGTTGCGAAATCATACACAGCAGCAATGAGAAGCTGATGGTAGAGATCCAGAGGTACGTGTACCGATGACAGCAGACCAGCAGGGTAACATGTGAGTGTTACCTGGCCTGCTTATCTGATGCCCAACTCTCTTCGATTTCTGGATCTTCCAGCTTTCTAATAGATCCTTGGCTCAGTTGTATATTATCTAGCATGTTTGCTTTTGCTTAAATTAGCCAGAATTTCATTATTCACAGCCAAGACAATATGGAATAGAACGCCCTTCTGGGTTCACAATAATAATTTAAGTAAACAATTGCTAGGATCAAGAACCCCAAAATTCATTAGCAAAGCACCAACCTCTGAACTGTCATTCTAGGATGCACTCTGAAGGGAAGATACTAGCTTCTCAGTGGTTGGGGAGAAACAGCAAAAAAGCGGGGTATTCATTAGCAAGACTGCCTTGTTGGGACCCTCACAAGCAGAGGCATCAGTCTCCATTTGATACTAGCTCTTCCTGTACTGGCAGAGCTTTGAACACTTTAATTTGTGGTCTGTTTTTTAGTGACAAGTGGTTGGCAATGCTACTTTTTCCTTCTGCAAATCCACAAAGAGAGAATTGAACTCACATAGTCTGAAGAAGAGAAAATAGATCAAATAATATGACAAGAATAGAATCCCTTGGTAGTTTTTCAAGAGACCCTAAAAGAAGCCCATGCTTTGAAACAGATATAACTCTATAGGCCTAAACAGGATACAAGGTACTATATCAGAATCTCTTGGAGATAGGGCTTAATCACAATATATATAATATATAAATTTTCAAAAAATATATTTTATTTATTTTTAGACAAAGGGGAAGGGAGGCAGTAAAAGGAGAGAAAATGTGGTTGCCTCTCATGCACCTCTACTGGGGACCTGCCCTACAACCCAGGCATGTGCCCTGACAGGGAATTGAACAAGTAATCTTTGGTTCCTAGGCTGGCACTCAATCCACTAAGCCACACTGGACAAGTCAGAACTGCTGTTTTATAGAAACTAGACATTCAGGAAACATGCTTAGAAAATATCAAAATCCTAGCTGCTGACATCTGTCTTTATGAAAAGAACTAATATTTACAATCTTTTTCACTCCTTTTAGTACAGCTCTACTTACTTTTTTTTGCCTGATTTTTTTCTCCCTTTCATTGATCTGTAATCTTGCCTTACAGTAATTGCAACATACACTGTTTGCTTTTGTGACCAATTTTTCATTCATTTTCTCCTTTACCAACGATAGATCTATCACAGAGAAAACACACCCCTAATTGTCTATAATAAAAATCCACCCTAAATCGGTTCCATTTTCAACCGCTTGCCCTGCACTTGCATTCTGTATGAATTCCGGCCAGAACAGGGGATTCCACAAATCAACCAGGTAAAGGAGCAAGAATGAAAGATCGATAATTTCATCAGACTTGCCAGAATATCACTTCAGTGTTTAATGCTAGAATATTCAAATAGAATGTCCCCTGAATTGCCTTTGTACTCATACAGGTGAGAAAAACAATGAAAAAATATAATAAAACCCTTGTATTTTTAGAGTGAAATAACCATTTTTTCATTATAAATTTATAAAGTTAGTGATAAGGTTCTGTCATTTTTCTGAGCAACATGAATTAATCATTTAAATCCTCAAGAAATAAATTCATAGTTATACTATCAGAAAATTATGGGAAGCAAATAACTACAAATACTTATTAAGAAATTAATTGGAATGCAACTGTATTATAGAGGCCTTCAATGATCATGCTGCAATTACCACATTAATCTTAAACTTTGACCCCACTCAACCCAAAGTTGCTTGTACTTTTTCTGAAAAATGGTGACATGGAAGTCACTTGTACATTCTCATAATCAGTATATTTAGTAGAAGCAGCAAGATACTCATTCAGTGAAAGCCATCCGGGTTGTCCTGTGGTTTATACAATAATCTTGTCTGGTTCTTTAGCCTAGTTTTGATTTCCGAATTTGTGTTTTTGTTTCTCTCCCCCTTCGGAATGGCAAATCTCCATGTGAGTATCTTTATTTATTTATTTATTTATTTATTTGTATTTTTGCTAACACTGACAGAACTCCTTGAATCTGGAAAAACACTTTGTGTAATTCTGTAACTGTGTTGGCCACTAATGTCCATCTCTCTGAAGTCCTGGGGACCCAAGACACTATACCCTACTGCCCACAGCAGTATAATATTGACACCTTTAGATCCCAACTGTAAATCATATTTTGCTTTTGAAAAGAACAGTAGTAAAACATGCTGTTTTTTACATATATTCATCAGTTATTCTCCACCACCACCATGGCCAAAATGGGTTGGATTGCTCCATAGCACTGTATTTATTGCCCATCCTGAACAGAATTAAACTATGCTTCAATGGAATATATACTTTATTGGAATGTGCTAGTTTCTAGACCAGGGCAGAGCTTTGAGCGATGATGAGAATGTTCTTCAGCACTGGCTAGTAGGGTAGCCACTATCACATATGGCTGTGAGGGACTCAAAAAGTGGCTAATATGACTGAGAAACTGAGTTTTTTATTTTACTTAGTTTTCATTAACTTAAATTCAAGTATAAAAATGCACACATGGCTAGTAGCTACACTATTAAAGACTTGAACTCTAGACTGTGGTTGCTCTTAGGGCTTTTATCTTGTTCCTTTTATACCTAGGATTGTGCCTGGAACATATAATAACCAGGTTCCATTACTAATGTTTATTGAATTAGTAAGTTAGTGAATTATGTACTATGAGATTAGCTTCTAACTCTCAGAGCAACAGAAATAATAAGCATGCAGAAACTAGGACAGAGCACTGAGCTCAGAAGTGTGTTCAATAAGTAATAGCTACATGTATATTTTAGAGTAGCCTCTTGTAAGAATACTTCTGAATATGTTCTTTCACTCTGCAGTGCAAAGAGGGAGTCTGAACAACAGATGAACTCAGCAAACTAGACAATAGCACTTCAAGTCTGAATTTAAAGAATGTGAGACCAGGGGCTGCTGATCCAAGGAAACAAAAGCAAATTGTTTGCCTCTGCGGGCCAACCTTTCAGGTCTCACTCAGGAAAACTGTTCAAAGTAGGAGAAACATGCAGAGGCAGGTGCTATATTTTTCATACAAGTGACAACAGATAATATTTCATTTGGAAGACTACTGGCCCTCTCAAGAAAACTATACAGTAGTTCAGCCCCTGCTTGAGAGCATTCTTTACCACATTGACATGACCATCAATTCTTGCTTTATCTTCTGTCTTTCATATGATAAAAATAATTGTAGAAAAGCAGATTTCTTATCTGGAGTTTCTATTTTTCTCTCCTTAGAGTACTAAAAATGTTGGATTTTTAGTTTTCATAAGATTAGCTTTTCCTCCTAAAATTTGAGTTAGGAGAAATGAAAGTGCTTTGGAAAGATAATAATGCTATACCAATGTGATATGCTGATAATTATAATTATTTAAAAGTTCAGTCATTCTTCATAAATTGTTGACATCACTGACCCTGTTATAGCTTCCATAGACTTGATCTAGAATAACTAACATTTTATAAAGGGCCTCACTGTTCAAAAAAATTTCACCCAAATTTAAGGAAATTGGCCTTTGGCCAATTAGTAGACAGAAAGCCATTGACTGATGCTTAATTCAGACAAAACTGAACACATCCTGGGTTAAAACATGCTTACAACAAGGACTAGTCCTTTGCACAGTAAGTTCCTGACATTTGAATTTCCCATGGTATTTGAATTAACGGAGCACAAACTCAGTGCCTGGGGTAATATGAGCCCCATTCATGGCTTTGGCAGAATCTATGGGATCCAAAGTAAGTCCCTAAGTCTCTCAGGCCTCAGTTTCTACCTGATCAATCTGTGGGTTGATAATGAGCAACAGATCCTATATTAGCTTGCTAGGGTTGCTATGATTAAACCATAGGCTGGGTAGTTTAAACAAGAGGAATGCATTTTCTCAGTTTTGCTCAGTAGAAGTACAAGATCAAGGGGTCAGCTGGTTAGGTTTCTTCTGAGGCCTCTCTCCAAGGCTTCATACTGTGTCCTCTCATGGTCTCTCCTGTGTGCATGCACATCCCTGGTGTTTCTCTGTGTGTTCAAATTTCCTCTTATAAAGTCTTCAATCAGATGGGATTAAGGCCTACTCCAATGACTTCATTTTAACTTAGACACTTCTTTAAAACCTCTGTTTTCAAATACAACCATATTCCTAGTTACTTGAGGCTAAGCTTCAACTTATGAATGTTGGTGGGGAGGGTGGGGCACAATTCAACCTATTACTGCCCCTGTCAGTCTATCCTGAGAGTTTCATGAGATTAGATAGTGATTAGCTTGGATCAGGCCATCCAGAAATGACCAGTGCAGGAGCAACTGGCCTTCTAACCATGTGTCCACATGACTTACATTATCTTATTATTTTCTGTGGTATTGCTTCACTCACGTGCTCTTTTGAATTTGGTCCCTTTAATTGTTGAAAAGGGATGTAGGGAGAGAGAGAGAGATTCTAGCCACAATATCAGTTTAATCTTTATTTTCTAGAGAGGATCTATAGCATAATAATAATAACTAACTTTTGTAGAGTACTAACGAAATGGCAAGCATGCTTCTAAGAGATATAAATATATTAAACTCATTTATGTTTCACAACATATCATAATTTAGGTGGTAGAGAAAGGAAGTTAATAAGTGGGGAAGCTGTGATTTAAACCCAAGCAATCTGAATACATAGTACAAATCATAGGTTTCAGGGTGAAATCCTGAGTAATTACTTAGTTCTGTCACTCTCTGGCTGTTTTGCTTTTGAACATAAGAGGTCTGTCCAGAAAGTATCCAGCCAGGTAATATGAAAAATGGAGACATTTATTGAAGAAGATGCAAGAAACATTGTACACAGGACAATGACACTTCAGTCCCTTTCAAAGCGGGTACCTTCAGACCTGACACAATTCTCCCAATCGCCATCAACTGCCCCTTCTCATTTTCCTGAATTGCATCAATGGTCTGAAATCTCTTCCATTTCAAAGGAGATTTGGTTGTGGGAAAAGCCAGAAATCACAAGCACCAAATCTGGGCTGTAGGGGGACTGAGTCATCTGGGCAATTTGATGTTTCACCAAAAAACTTTGCAGGAGATGTGATGCATGAGTGGGCTCACTGTCATGATAAAGTTGCCAATCACCAGATACCCATAGCTGCAACCTTCTGAATCATCTGAATATTTTGCACAGAGGAATGTTCAAGCTTAATGCAAAATCTGATGCAGATTTATTGTTCTACTTATTCATTTTGAATGTGAGAGCCACACAGTACACATTCTCACTCAATGGTGTCTACCGCTCCCATTGACTAGCACAGTGAAGTCATCATTGTTCATGAATGTGCATTCCAGTCCCCTCTCCTTGACTGTCAGGTTACACTGATATCACACAAACCGTTCTTGTTATATTAGCAATGGTTTTACTTTTTCCAGATGGACCTCATATAGTTAATACTGTGTTATTATTATTATTATTATGTAGCTCTTTATAATATACACAGAAAAGAAGCAATTTATTTTATTCTGATGATAGTGAGGGCACTGGATAAGCTTTCATAGGACAGGTGCATTGTAAGATGAGCAGCAGATCCTCAAAATGGAAAGCATTAAAGGGCAAAGCCTATTCCTGAGCAAGTAAGCCACTCATGCAAATTCAAATACAGGATGCCTTGATGGGACCAGGTCTAGTGCGGAACTGGGAATGGCTAATGTTAAAGTTGTGGCAATAACATAGAACTATATGGCTATAATATGACTATAAATGCCATGATATTGAAAAGAGATATTATCTTATAGGGATATGCAAATAACAGAGGCTTTGCTCACAGTTCTCTTTCCTTAAAAACAATCTAATGTCAATATTTGGAAAACCCACAAAATGCAAGAAAATAAATTAAAAGTACTATTTAACATAATTTGACAACAATATAAATAAAGTTCTGAATTATGGCAGTGGAAGTTGAAAAAAAGAGAGATTGAGAGGCACACTAAAGTAAAATTAATGGACCTTGGTGACTAGTTGCACAAGGAAGAGAAAAAGAAAATAAAAACTATTAGTTGAGCCATATTATATTGCTAATTTTGTATGACAAACAGTTGGATATTGGCAGTAACTTTCAATCTACTATGATAATATCTAGATTTCTAGCTATTGGATTAAGAGGATGGATGGCCCATCAACTGAGAGTATATAAAGAGGAGAATAAAGTTTCAGGAATGATGGAAGAGAAATGGACAGTACTAGAATGGGAACTGAGGTACTTGGGTATATTCAAGTATACAAATTGGCACACAGGTTCAGGAGGTCTTCAGGATGTCCATGGCAGTTGACAGCATAGGAGTTACTGAGATTACTGAGGTAGAGTGTGAAGAAAAAAAAGATCTGAGAATGAAACCGTGTGTTTATACATGTACACGAGTGTGGAGGGGAAATATTTAAGGAATCCATATGAACATGGTTGGTGAAGCAGCAAGAGATGTTATTAAGAATGTCTTATCAAAATTGTAAGAGATATTCAGAGAAGTCTGGATCATTAAGAGTTGAAAAGAGACACCTGGATTTCATCTGTTGACCCTTGTAGAATCCAGAAATTTCCCGTTGAAACTTTTTAATACACAGAATCAACTTCCATGCAATGGCAAAATTAAAAATTAGATCATTGTGGGGGAAAATGGATCAAAGCCTTAAAAAATAACATACCCAAGGGATTCAAATACATAGTGATGGAAGAAGATTTGACTGAGTGGTCAGCACAAAATGCAATATATAGATCATGTATCATAGAAACGTACATTTAAGCCCTGGCTGTTGTGACTCAGTGGATTGAGCGCCGCTCTGCAAACCAAAGGATCGCTGGATTAATTCCTAGTTGGGGCAATGGCTGGTCCCCTGCTGGGGACCGGGGCACATCCAAGTCTCCAGTAGGGGACACTCAAGAGGCAACCACACATTGATGTTTCCCTCTCTTTCTTCCTCCATTCCCCTCTAATTAAAAACAAATAAAATATTAAAAAAGGAATGTACATTTGAAACCTGTATAATCTTATCAACTAATGTCACTACAATAAATTTAATTTTAAAAAAGTTTTAAAAAGAAAAAAAAAACAAGTGTTAGTAAAACAGTTCCTCCAGGTGTCTGAAGGATGAAAGAGGGCAATGTGCATGGAAAGAGCCAGCACTGACAGATTTATTCACTTTTGTCTTGTGTGTGTTTTTTTCCTGAGAATACAGAAAAAAATATGTTTACAGGCCAAAGGAAGACAGGAAACGACTACAGATAAGGGTAAGAGGAAGCTGTGAAGTCCCAAAGAGGGAAGAAGTGGGCACAGAAGGTATCATTACAGTAAATGGGGTTAAAAGTATCAGGAACTCTCTGTGAGAGAGAGAGAGAGAGAGAGAGAGAGAGAGAGAGAGAGAGAGAGAGAGTGTGTGTGTGTGTGTGTTAATTTCACATTTACCTATTTTAACCTTTCAAGAAGTACAATATTATTGTAGAAAAAATACTTATATCTGAAATATACAATCCAATGAATTCTTCCAAACTATACAAACCACACAACCAAGGCTAAAATAAAAACACAGAACTCCCTCACTCTACTAAAATATAGATTAAAGAAAGTTTTTAGGCAGGAGGACAAGATCTTGAGAACAGAAGAATGATAATGCAGAAAAAATTAAAGAACAGCATAATGGGTATGTATGTGTATATATCAGGAAAAACGGACCCTACCATGCAGGTGAGCAAATACTATACAAAGCACAAAGATCAAGTCTTACAGATATTCAGACTTTGTAGAATAAAATGCACAAATGAAAAAAAAAAAAGTAACAGGAACTTGTTGCAAAACACATGGATTACAAAGTAAAAAACATTTTTTGTAAGGCCAAATGTTTATGCCTGGCAGCTATACGTTAACATATACCTGTGAAGCGGCTTAAGAGATTATATTGGACAAGTCTCTATTTTATGTATTCTATAAAGAGAGAATTGCATTTTAAACTTTGTTTGTTCTTAACTGTGACTTTAATTCTCCTGGAAGTGTGCTGCCTTCCCCTCTCCCTTTCTTAAGACTAGTCAAGTGTGACTGAGACGAATGAAAATCTGTTAAGAAAAATGTGTAGAAGAGTTTACATTTTTAACCCATATTTGAAAATGATTTTTATAGCAAGAATGTATGCCTCCAAAAGGCTGATAACATATTTTACCCTTAAAATTTTATATCAAACATCTGGAGAATGAAAGCTGGTAGTTCCTAAATGTTGTACAATATTATCTATAATGAACATAAATTGCATGAACCTTCAAGTTTCCACCCATTTAAGATGACCTTCAGAAATTACTTCTGCAGCAATAAAACTAAACATTCAGGGATGATGCATGTGCAGTGCATTAAGTTAGAAGTGTTTACATGGCACGTACTGCAAAAGATAAATTGGCAGATCTGCAAAAGCACCACTCCATGTCTACATTTTTTTTCCATTTCACTATGTGAAAGCAATGAAATATTTGATTTAGAGAAATCTTTGAGCACCACAGTTTATAATTTTTGTGCCCTGAGGTAAAAGAAGAATGTAATGATAGTAGTAGCCAGAATTCTGGGTCAAAGGAAGACTGATCATAAATAACCAGACTCTTGCTGTAGCTTATTTAAGACCTTTGGTTTGCATGTTCCCTGATTGGCCATGAACTCACTCTAATCACCAGAACTCAGAAGAAGGAGGCAGAAGCCTTACAGTGGCCCTAAGTCTTTAAAAATTGCAAGGTGCAAATTTTGGGGAGTGAAGTCTAAAATGAATGAAAAAAATTATTATCTTACGTAGACATTTCTTCTATTTGTTACCCTGTACATCAAATTTTGGTTTGTCACTTCATATTTACTCCTCAAAAGAAGAGAAATTCATCCTGCTTGCCAAGATACACTTCTCCATTGGGTTTGGAAGGCATTTTCTGATGTCTCTTCAGGTCTCTGCTACATGCACTACCTAATGTCTTTCCTGTAGCTTTGGTTTCTCTCTTTTCTGAATACGAATCAAAAGCCTACATAAATCTTGCATCTACTTTCCTACATAAGTCAAACTAAACACAACAAAAAATAACTCAACACCTTAGACTTTGTCATTCTCACAAGTGATGTCTGTTCTGTGTATCTTTTGCTATGAAACAAAGCATAGTGTTTTTAAACATTAACTTATGATTATCTCTCGTGGTACTGTGGTGTGACTGAATTCTAGTGGGCAACTTTCACACAGGGTCTCTCATGTAATTATGAGAAATCATCTTCACACACATTTCTAGTCTGGCATATCTCTCTCTGTGCAGGTTGCTATCAAGGCTGGCTAGGGTTTCCTCACTGATGGCAGTCTCAGAATAATTGGGTTTTTCACATGGTGACCTATTTTCTCCAGGGCAAACATTCTAAAAGACAAGAAGCAGACACAATCAACATCTATATCTCTTTTTTTAAGATTTTATGCATTTATTTTTAGACAGAGAGGAAGGGAAGGAGAAAGAAGGAGAGGGAGAGAAACATCAATGTATGGTTGTCTCTCATGCATCCCTGCAACTCAAGCATGTGCCCTGGCTGGGAATTGAACCAGCCCTCAACCCACGGAGCCACACCAGTCAGGGCTCAAGATCCATTTCTTAATGGGCAGAATATCAAAGTATTTGTGGCAACATTAAGTCTGCCACATATGTCTCTTTACTTTCCTGCAAGAAGTCATGCACTAATCCTACACTTTTGCTGCTGTATGTCCTCCCTACTCATTGTGTCCAATCACATACTTGCAGCTAACATTTTTGAGAGTTAGTAATTTGCTAGGCACAATTGTAACAGGGAGGGTCTGGCCAGATCAGAGGGGAGCAGGGGAATCCAGATTCACTCCCTGGAGAAGGGAGGGGTTGGAGGAAACCCCAAAGCTGTGAATTGAAATTGTAATTGAAATTGCATGACAAGCTTCCTCCCCCACTCTGGGGAAGGTTGAACAACTAATGCAGCTCATGATGCAACTTGCACAGAGCCTGTGTGGTCTGAAATGATCACAAAACATATGTATTGGGAAGAGACATGTGTGGCTTACATACATGGTCGGCTAGCTAATATGTTGGATACTCCCACATTTGGGGGTAGGATTTGGGGGTGTAGGATTTGGTGGTGACAGATTTAAAATAAAATGCAGGGAAAAATTTAACCCCTTCTTTTGCATTGCCCTAGCCCCACACAGTTGGGGGAACCATGAATTCGTGGGACTCAGAGGTTGCTGGGCCCTGTTCATGGCTCTGACTTGCCCTGATCACACCTTCAGGAGTAGGCTGGGGTGGGACACAAGCCTTGCTGGTGGCAGCCCACGGGACACTGTGGCCCCATTCCACATGCGCAAGGGTCCTGGACTGCTCCCATTCACTCACTCTGAGAGCAGCGCACAGATGCCCCAGGAAAGTTCACCAGCCCCAAGGGCTCAAGGGCATGAACAGCCTTGGGCACCGGCCTGCAGCCTGAGCCCCTAGCATGACTGGATGCAGTGATCTGGCAATGTGCCCCAGCCCTAGGAGAGGGAGGAAGCTGCAGTGGGTCAGTGGAGACACAGGCCCCACAAGTGCACAGCCCAAAGAGAGAAAGAACCTGAGGCTGGAAAGAAATGATCCTGTCCATGTTCATGTAATAACGTTGGATTCCAAAAAGCCAGATAAGTACACAGCGGGGTCTTTGGGCATGAATTTGAATTTCAGTCTTTTTGGCAACAAGGGGATTTCTGTGTTTTGCAGAAGAAAATGGCTTGAGCAGGGAGCCCCCAGCTTCTACAAACTGGGCACCCTGTTAATAAAAACCTCTTTCCTTCCCCACCAATTATTGTGTTATATTTGTGTACAGTGGCAGACAGCTGAATCCCACTTTGTCTGGTAATATTATGTCAAATACTTTTTGAATGTAACCTCAAGTAAAATCTATAAACTAGATAAAATTACTGTTAGAATCTCTATTATAAACATGATCAAAGAGAGCAATAGAGAATTTACAGTTTCTTGCCCGACTGGTTAGAAATTTAAGGACACTTTATTTGATCTCATTTATTCTTTAATTCCTCACAATGTGCTTTTGATTTACCTGAAGTTTTCCTCAAGATCACCATTGACTTGCTGTTTATCTAGACCAGATGGCTTTTTATCAGCCATTCTTTCATCTGTGGCTATGACTTTTGATCTTGGGTACCAATCTATCTTCTTGGAATACTTCTCTCTTCATTTTAATGACAGCATTTGACTTTGGATCTCCTTTTATACCTCTGACAATTATTTTCCTTAATCTCATTAAAGTTTCAGTTTTAAAAACCATTTCTCTGCTCACCTGACTCCAACTATCTTATATTTAGCATTCACCTGTCTCTTGAACCCAATTTTTGCAGTTTCAAACTCTTTGCTAGTTATTTCTACCCAAGTGTTCTGCCGGTATTTAAACTCAACATGTCTCTTTTCATTCTCAAACTTGTTGTTGATCTTTTTTCTCCTATGCCTTATTTCTGGTAGAGAAAACTGTCACACCTTGGTCACTGAGACTTAAAATGTTGCTGAAGTGAAAACTTACTTTGTGTTTGCCTTACGTCTCCTCCTTTCGGAAAACCCTCCTTCCTATCTCTCAGTTGTTGGGATTGAAAAGAGGTTCATCCAAACTCCAGTTGCTGGGGTGAACCACTGACTTGAACTGAGCCATTGAGAGTCATACCCTGCTTTGTGCTAAAACATAAGGGAAATTCTCCCACTGGTGATTTTCTGTCTCCTATACACTGTAGTTCTGGAGTTCAGGTGCCATCTGCACAACCACATATATGGAACCTGCATGAATGGACGCCAGCATGGAAAGCAGACCTGAGAAACAGTAAAAGACAGAATGTCTTCTTCCATATGTACGAACCAATAAATTCTTATTTCTGTTTAAGCACTTTTGAAATGGCCTCCTGTCACTTATAATATACAAAATACTTACTGATGCCACTATCATTGTATTTCACTCTTGTTCTCTGATCTAATCCCTGTTAATCCAATCAATATAAAATTCTTTTCTGTGTATTATCACAGCTATTACCCTAACTTAAAAACTCGTCATCTGTCATCTAGAGTAAAGCAATAGCCACCCGCATGCTGTAGAAGTTCACTGTCCCAGTCAATCATTCTTCAGCCAGAATGATCTTTTTAAATTAAAGATTTGGTTTTGTCATACTTCTTAGCTTGTCATTCAAGGCCATTTACAGTCTTTCTACATTTACCCATAGAGACTTATCTCCCAATTCACTATATCTTGTAGAAGAATGCAATGCTTAGGAGCACAGACTCTGCAGTCAGTTTCCTGGGTTTAAGTCCTGGATCTGCCACTTCTTAGTAGTGAAAATTGATCAAGTTTTTTCCGCAATGCATCAGTGTCTACATTTACGAAATGGAAATAAGAGTACCCACATCACTGTTGTTATGAAAGCTGAAGTAATTAATATTTGTAAAACACTTTGGAAATATCTGGCACATAGTAATTATTAATTAAAGGATGTAAAATGTTCATGTGGATGGATTTTATTGTCTCTCTTTTTTATTAAGGTCCTTGTGCTTCACACATTCCGATTCATGGGAGACCCCAGTAAGAAGCTTACTGAATGAATGAAAACAGTCTCTGCTCTCTCCAAACAAAGATCCTTGCTCCCCAAGAAAGTCCACCCTTATATCTCTACTTCTGTGTCCTTATGCATACTGGAAAATTTTGATGTGGAAAATTGTTTTTCTTCCATAAATATATGGAATACTGCCTTTACTTCAATACCTTACTCAAATGCTGCCTTTATGAATAACTGTTTTAGATCCTTCCAGTCAGATAAAATGGAAATTCTCCCCCAAAAACTCATTCTGATGTATCTAGACTTCTCTAAGGGTACATATTTCTTCCTGCCTTGCATTAGAGTTATTTATGTATGTGCATCACCTTCTTTCTAAGGAATAATGTTTAGAGAAGGTGGAAGAAGAGCTATCTTTTCCGTATCTCATAGCACCCAGCACAGGGTTTTGCAGGGTGTGGACATTTAATAATTTTTGTGTTACCGTGTATGACTATATACACATATACACAAGCAGTTTATTGCTACTTGAAATAAGTAGAGATATGTCAATATCAGGGTTTTAATTGGACTAAGAAATCTTGCCATGTTAGTGAATCAAGTAGGCTGAAGACTTCAAATATAACTAAACCAGAGCAGACCCCACCCCTACTGGCAGTGCAAAATTGGCTTTAACTTTTTATAGTAAAGAAAAAAAAAAGCATAGCAGACTTACTATAAATGTAAGAAAATAAAATTAAGCATCATTTTGAGAAAATGACTAATGTTATAATCGAAATAGAGCAGATACATGAGAGGCAATGAATTGGATAGTGACCAGTGAAATAGGCAACACTAAATAACAAGTGGGAATACACAATCTGGAAACGGACTCAAGAATCACCTTGGAATGTGCACTTAGGTCTCCCATCCCAGGTTCTCAGTCATGGACTTGTTGCATCAATGGCATACATCAGTATGTAACCTTAACTACCCCATTAGACGCAAAAAAATTAGCAGCTATATCTAAGGAACAAAGACATTAAATAAATGAGGCTCACCCATAGAGACAGAGTAGAATGATGGTTGCTAGGGGCCAGGGGGTGGAGGGAATAAGAAAAACCTTAAAAGGGAAACAAACTTTGAGTTACAAGGTGAAGAGCTGAGGTCCTAACACATAACATTGTGACTAGTTTTGATAACACTATTGTATAATTAAAATTTGTTGAAAAGTGTGTGAGGTGATAGGTATGTTAATTAACTTGGGAATCCTTACAAATACCAATCATTGCATTGTGCAGTTTAAATATCTTACCATTTTATTTGTCAACTCAATCTCAATAAAGCTGAAAAATGGTAGTAAAAAAAGGAATAAGACTAGAATTGAGAAGTCTGTTGATTTAGCATTCTGTACCCAAATTTGAAAAAAGAGTAATGACCAGATTGTGATAATTAGAATCTTATTTGCTTATTTTTTATGGTGATTAAAGCATTAAGAAACTCATGTTAGAACTGTTAAGGCATTTTATTGTTTAAGTTTATAATTCAAGTTTAAGTGTTTGGTGAAATCTCATTAGTTATATGCAAATTTTATTAGTTGCATTAGTAGCATATTAAGAATTAGAAGATGCTAAAACAAATTGGAAATTAGAGAAAGTATAAATAAATAGTAATAAGTATATCTGTCTTTGTACTAAGGCTGCTTGACTATAAATGAATCTCTCACAAACTGAAGTATAGATTATCCAATAATAAATCAAGCTCAATTACCTAATGTTGATATGAATAAAACCTACACTGAAACATGAAAAAAAATATTGTAACTATTTAGAGTGGTCTCTCTAAACAGAAGCTTTTGTGGAAATAAGCAAGTGACCTAAACTACTTAGAATTGTAAATTTAAATAGTATAATCTCTTAAAAGAAAGTCCTAAAGTAAAACCAGTAATAAAAATAATTCACAGAAAGCCTCTAAAATATACTTTGCTATCACTGTATTAGTTTGCTAGGGCCGCCATCCTAATAACCTCACATTAGTCTGATTACCTCTTTAAAGACTCGGTCACCTTCTGATGTTCTGTGAGTTAGAATGTCAACAAATGAATGGAGGGGGCAATTCAACCAATTTACAATGACTTATTTTCTTTGATTGGTATAAAGTGACTCTTTATAATGTTCCTAAAACATAAAAAAATTTGTAAAGATCATGTTATACACTATTTTTGAAAGGGAGGGTCCAACATTTATGTACATCTGTTCACAACACTCATGTAAAAATGGGAAAGCAAAGTCATATTTAAATAGCCAGAAGAGCCTAAATCAAGATAGACTCTAAACTTTATATTCTGCACTGGACTACAAATTAATCCTAGGATTGTTTCCTATATCATCAATCAAAATAGTACTCTTAGTAGAATGAAAACCTGGATCAGTCACAGGCACATTTCTGAAATATCAAAATGTACTTTTAACAATCTTTCATTTCCAAATTATGAAAACTTCTTGGACAAGGGATTTACAATGCTCATTAAAACTCTCACAGTTTACTCTCATACTTTTAACAATGCAAATTGGCCCTGCTTCCCTCCAAGTATTTGGCCATATTTATTAAAATTAAGTGGACTTAGATATCCTGCTTCTGAACATTTGTCCTAATATATTTGTCATGGAATGCAATGACACACCTACAGAGAAAAGTGTTTGCATTGTATGTGCTAGCCATAGATTGAGATGACCTAACAGTCTACTTATAGATGACCAGTTAAATAACCATGTGTTAGCCACCCGCTGGAATACTACACAGCTGTAAAAAGAATGAAGATACCACTTTTGTTCAATAGAGACAATTGTCCAAGGCATATTGCTAAGTAACAAAAGCAAGATACAGAGAAGTTTGTATAAATAAGAATGGAATACTCCCATATGCAGACAGCATGAATGGACCTAGAGCAGGGTTGTCAAACTCATTTTCACTGGGGGTCACATTACCCTCATGGTTGCCTTCAAAGGGCCAAAACAATTTTAGGACTGTATAGATCTAACTACTCCTTAACTGTGAAGGAGTCAAAATTACATTCAGCCCTTTGAAGGCAACCACGAGGCTGATGTGACTCCCAGTGAAAATGAGTTTGACACCCCTGATCTAGAGGGTATTATGCTAAAGTAAAATCAGTCAGACAGAGCAAGACAAATACTATGTGATTTCATTTATATGTGGAATCTAAAGAGCAAAATAGTGGACAAACAATAAAAATACACTCATGCATATACAGAGTAGTCTGATAGTGGTCAGAGGGGAAGTGTTTGGGGGACTTAGTAAAAAAGATAAAGGGATTAAGAAGTACAAACTGGTAGTTACGAAATGTCATGGGATGTAAAATACAGCATTGAAAAAGTATAGTTAATAATATTGTAATAACTATGTACAGTGCCAGGTGGGTACTTAAAATATTGGGGGGGGACACTTTGCAAATTACATGATCACCTAACCACTATGCTATACATTTGAAACTAATAAAAATAACATTGACTATAAACTACAATTGAAAATCCAATTAAGAATAAAGATTATGTGTTAGAAAATTGTATTTTAAAAAGTACCTCAAGAGCCAATGTCTATATATAACAAAATCCCGCATATATATGGCAAACTAAGGCAGCTGAGATGGAAAGTTGTGTTTCTCACCTAATAAAATCAATGTTTGTAAAACTGAGATAAGAAATTATCAATAAAATACAAATTTCTTGTGTAGATTTGCCTGAAAGGGAAATTGCTAAAAAAAGGGAATGAGGTAAAATGCCGTGTGCCTTCACTGCGATGTCAGCTGGAATTCCTGAATCCCACTTCCAGCGGGATAATGCAGATGTAGTGTTCAGAATCCTGGTTTCAGAACTTTTTTGCCACTAGGGACATGCTAATCAAGTCATTAAGACTTCATTTTAAAGTCATGCATATTCATCTATGTTAGGGAGGAAATGTCATTTTTAACATGTTTGAAGTTTGAAGTGTAATTCCTCCAGTATAA
Organism: Anoura caudifer; assembly: GCA_004027475.1. NCBI lineage: Eukaryota > Metazoa > Chordata > Mammalia > Chiroptera > Phyllostomidae > Anoura > Anoura caudifer. Next base: position 123,197 of record PVKU01001985.1, read on the forward strand.
ACTTTCTGCTATTCCAAATAACAGCAAATAAGGAATTAGTATTGTCAATTCACTATATGATTCACAGAATGTTCAAGTAAGTAAAAAATAATCTGTCAAATTCAAATCATCTCAAGTTTCTCAGATCAAAGCTTCACCTCTTAAAAAAAAAAACAATTTTTTTTTAGCCCTGAAGGTCTGGATAAACCTCAAAATTATAAAGTTAAACTAAAAAGAAGTAAGCTTGCATTTGTACTGGGAAGTCAAACCATGAGTTTTGTTACATTTTATAGATGTCATAAAAATTGCTTTCACATATACCACAATGTTCCAGGGAACCCATTTTATGTTTTCAAACCACAATTCTCATGAAATTTCAATGTGAAAAAAAGTAGCAGGTTAGTTTTTTCCTTTAAAAAAAATGACAAGCAATTTCAACCACAGACTAACTTGATAAGAATGATAAAATATTTATGTAAAAAACAAATGAAAGTTTTCACTTTTTGATCTCTAATATAAATGTTATTCTGAATATCTAAAAAATGTTATATGCTACTAGGAGAGAATATTTGGAGTTGTCAATTGTTAGTGAGTAGAAATTCAAGTAAGAGTTTATGAACATGGTTTGGAATACAAGAAAATAAGAAAGCAGACATAGTTTTAGTAGAGGTTATTTTTAATTTAAATCAGGAAATATTCTAAGAAACCATTGAACCTAAACTTTCTTATATCAAATGTTAAGAAACTGAATGCAAAAAAAATCACTCTTAAATTTATATAGCCAATTAATAGCAGTAATTAAAAATGGATCCCAAATCATTGAATACTCAGTTCCTATTTTTCCTTTAAGAATGGAGAATTCCAGAAGCTAGAGTGTCTTCATATTCTGACAGACATTCAAGGAAACAGTCACAGTAAAGACTAAGGTTTATTTCCCTCCCACTTGATCATGCTTTTCATGCTTTATAGTGACCTGGGTTGGTCACTACAATTTTACCAGACTTGAAATAGAAAGGAGTAGATTTTCACATTCTTGAGACTTCCAATTCCCTAGCATCTAGTAAATGATGTACACATGATATGTAAAGGATTTCAAAAGAATAAATACATACATTTGCAAGCAGATGTGTATGTATAACTAATGTAAATGGTGCAGACTCTGATAGATTGTCAGCTTATTACAAACTGTCCTGTTTGAGCAGCAGTTTTAAATACTACTAGGAAAGACCAATACACTGTTTGAAAAATACAGTCCCTCCTCTCAGCTTTCTAAATATCATATTCACACTAACATGAATTGAGTGCTTTCTGTTAAACAGGCACCATATCAAATGCTCTCCAAATATTTGCAATATTGTGTTTGATAACAAAACAAATAATTTATTTCCAATTTTCACAGGAGTAAACTCAAGCTTAAATGTGGTTTGTACTCAGGATGCATGACTATAGGACCTATGTTTGTAAGTAACACCCATCTATACTGCATACACATTTTATTTTAATTGTAGTTTTTTCCATTATTATTTAGTTCCATTTTACCTCCCTCCCACCAGCAATCACCACAGTATTGTCCACGACCATGAGTCCTTTTTCCTTTTTGCTCAATCCCTCTACTCTCTAATACATTTTGAAATATAAGACTACACTTTCTAATTAAAATAGTATTTTTGGTATCATCCTTATAATGTGGTAGCTATTTCCACAAAATTAATTTGGAAAAAAAGGAAATAGTACTGGTTTTGGGAATTTATATTAAGCATTTGGATAAACCATTCATTATCAGCCACTTTTTCTAACTATATAGTTTAATGAATAATTTTTATACTGAAACTGTTTCATAAGCATATGCAATTTGCAAAAAAAATCACCAAAGAGGATATGAAATGGAATTTTATGTGAATGCCTGCTATCTTAGTATTCCAATCATTAAACATCGGACATGTGGGTGCGGAGGAGTATACTCAGCCCCACTCTTCTGCTCTCAGTCATATAGATTTGGAATGTACTCCCTGTGTCTTTTCCATAGTGAAACACAACATCGCTTCTTTGAGTTGTAATATGCTGGACCTGTGTTATACTCTGAGGCAACACTGGTACCTGGAAAGGAAGAAACTGACCTTCCATTTACCTCTGGCCTCTGAGTGATGACAGAACTGTTGGAATCCAGCAAGTCTCACTAGGAACCCAAGTCGTAATAGAAATTTACAATTTCCTTGATCTACTGAAACTACAGGCTTATTTTAAAAGCTTACAGTATAGTCAGTGCTGAAAAACAGTTACTTTGCCATTCTAATGCCTAGAAATCGGCTGAAGTATACAAAAAAACACATACGTAAAAATGTTTATCACCATAATAAAAATAAAAATAGTTTAAATGTTCTAAAATATAAATATATTAGAATATATTACTAATTATGTATAACAATTAATATATATGGGAACTATTCCATATATTACATGAAAAATCAGGTTATTAAACAATATTCAAAGTATGTAAAAGGTTTACAAAATGCAAAATATATGTATAACTGTACATTTGTATTAAACACTAGGATAATTTCCAAAATAGTGGAATTATAAATATCTGCTTTTGTTTCTGTGTATTTTTAAGTTTGTCTATAAGAAATATATAATGCTTTGAACATAGTCTTTAAAAATTATTTTAAGCTATATAAAAGTTAATGGAGGCAGAAAGAAGTTACACCAAGAAATCCATGCTAATCATATTTATTCCAAAATTTATATCTGAGTTTTCTAACTCCTAGAAAAAATGAAGCTCAATAGACTATACATCTGTCACTCTTTTTGTATGTATGTATGTACGTATCTATCTATCTCATCTCTTTATCTGTCTCTATCACAAATAATTGGAAAGTTTTGATAATAACTTCTTATGGAACTTCCAAGAAAACGTGCAAAGCAACATAATGTCAGTATCTATTCGAGTAGATGGAAAATCAGTTGCATTTATTAATACTGGTGATTATAACACATATTTGTCTTTGGAAAAAACACAGACATAATGTTTTGTAAGAGAAGAGCTACAGAGAACACAGTGCCCTGTGCTGTCACTTGGTTAAGCTATGCAGCTTTTTGGAGCATAACGTTAAATTGAAATTTTGTAAAAAATACTTGGAGGGTAAACTTAGATGGTTAAATTGTTTTGCTTCCTGGTGAGCTGGCGTAATGTGGGAATTGAGTTTGATGATCTTAAGCAATAAATAGTTAATAAGTCACAGAGATGAATGTTTCACCCAGTGTGTTTCTTAAGGATGGATACATTTTGATACCATAGGTGATCCCTGGTTTATTACAAGTCTGACTACTTCAGTCTTGTTTTTAAGGGAAGCTGAATTCAAATAATACTTTATGAATATAAGGTTGCTAGAAAGAACAGCTTCTTTTTCTTTTATAAAATAGAAATAGCTTTATTGTTTTCTGATCATAAAATCAATGTCTTTACTACCAAACTTCATAAAATAGAAGAAAGTGTGAAATATGAAGTGAACCACTAATAATTCCATGGCCCCACTGTTATTTAAGTGTACATGAGATTTGGTTATTAACATTTATGTGTACATGCATTTATTCACATGAATATAAATATATACAAAATATACTTGTGTACAAGTTATGTGTGTTAACATAGACATAAAATAATAGCATAACATGTTGAGAAATGATTTTTTCTTTAATCGTATATCATGCTCTGTTTTTTCCATATAAATAAAAGTTTATACAGGCTGGGGCAAAAGTAGGTTTATAGCTGTGAGTATACCAAAAAGTTTACTCTTGAATTATTATATAGCAATTGTATTATTTGCCCTATAAACAACTGTAAACCCACTTTTGTTCCACTCTATATACAACATTTTTAATGGTAAGAAGAGCTGACATGTTTTTAAGGGAAGAAAGATCCATATGTTCCAGATACCAGTCCTGAAGATTAAAAAAATGATGAAAATAGAGAGGACTAAATGGTCCTCTTACCATACCATAGTACTTTTTAAAGGCATTATTTAAAGGTAATAACATTTTATGCAGTGATATATTTATATGTATATATCTAAACATATTTAGGTATGAATGAACATATATAATTTATATCTGTGTATGACAATGTGTGTATTCATATGTGTGTGTTTATAGTTCATATTTATGCTTAAAATCATGAGATTTTTTAAAAATTTTTATTTATTGATTTGAAACAGAGAAAAAGAAAGAGAGAGAGAGAGAAGAGAAACCTCAATTTGTTGTTCGACTTCTTTACGCATTCATTGGTTGATTCTTGCATATGCCCTGACTGGGGATTGAACCTGCAACCTTGCCATATCAGGACAACACCCTAACCAACTGAGCTGCCTGCCCAGGGACCATGTTACAATTCTTTTAATGTTTGTAATTATTATAGACAATACAGTACACAGGCTTCCCTCAGAATACTCCTTCCCGCCTAAGGCACAACAACTATTAAGCACTCGCAATAATCATCTGGTACGTGGGTGTCCTCTCTCCCTTCGAATGACATTTCCCATCTTACCTGATTAGCATTTTATACTTCATATGTCTTAATGTCTTCTTTTCTTTCTAAGATGTTTAAAAGACAATGATAAAAAGTAGGAATGCAGATGAAAAGTATCATTTCTCTCAAAGCTACAAATTTAAAGGCTTTATTTTAACACATTTCAGAGCTGCCTGATTGACTGCTCCATACACTAAAAAATGAGTGGTAATTGAGACCAGTCATGCTAAACTAAAAGGAGTGTATAAGGAAACACTTGTGATGTAGAGTTCAACTGTAACAGATAAACAGTATTATTCTACCTTAAGAAGCAGCATTGTTTCATCTCAAAGCTCAAAAGACAAATTTACCCTGGAATATCACTTGAAAAATTCTTATTATAGTGCCTGCATTAAACAAGTGACGTAAGTCTGACACTCGATGTACTTTTGTAGCTATTGCACAGCTTTGTTCAAAGGTCAAAGTGTGACCTGAATGGTGGCCCCACTCTGTGCAGTGGATAATTTGTCAAGGCCAGAAAATACTGAAGACATCAGTTCTGGGTTTTCTGATAGAAGCTTTATTTAGAAATTATTCTGATTATAGATTTTAGTCAAGATGATTTCTAACCAATTTTCTCTTATGGCTCACATTTAACAATGATAACATTTGGACACCAGCCATAAATGTTGCCCAGGGTTGGAGACCAGACAGACAGTGCTGATACCTGCAGGCTCTCCTTGGCCATCCCGGTAAGCCACGTGCAGCCTGGCAAGTGGGATGGCCCAGCACACAGGGAATTCTGCTCTGCAGGGTCTTTAGGTTGCAGAGAGCAATATATTGCAGTGTCTTGTCCACAGGTAAGCAGCATAGTGGTAATGCAGGTAGGAATCATGTTATTCAACACAGCAAAATTTCATATAAATAAAATCATTAAATAACTAGAAGTATATGTTAGTAATACTTTTTAAACTTTGGGCTATGAAAAAGCTTTACAAAGCTCAACCCTAAAGTCAGAATCTTAAAGATGTGAAAGTTAAAAAGCTCAGCTATGTAAAAATTGAAAACTTATGTACTTCAAATAGAGGAAACAATAGCATACAAAAGAAATAAAAAACTTCAGCAAACTATCTACAGTATGTAAGTTTGTAAGACAAATACACTAATAGAGAAATGGGAAACAAAGCATATCAGATATAAAATACAAATAAGACATATTGGAAATGAAACAAGTTCAAATTAATTAATGACCCCAGAAGAACATGCTGAACAATGAGCGACTTCCTACTAGCAATTGATCAAATAGGACAGTGCTCAACATTTGGAAAACATATACCCTCATACTTTATTGGTAAACTTATAAATTATTATGTCTTCAGGAAGACAACAAAAGTCTTCAATAGCTGCATACCCTTTGACTAGGCATTTCACTTATAAAAATTTTACTTTGGGTTTGAGAATGAAGGATATAGTAATTTATATATGAGAATGTTTATGAAAATGAAAAATCAAGACAATAAAATATATAAAAACAGAAGACTGGTTAAATAGTATATACCATATCTCTAGGTTAAAACATATTTCACTTATTAAAATTATCATATAAAATTATATTTATCAATATTGAAATTATATATAAAACTAAATCATTCTGTTTTATATAATAATATATTATTATAGAGGTAAAATATAAATATAAAGAGATAAATATCTCAATAAATAATCTGAAAGTTCATATACCAATAGTTTAGCAACAATTTGGGTGGTAAAATTATTTTCTCCATTATGTTATATGAGCTCCTAATGCATATTTGGAACAGTACTTCTTGTGTAAAATAAACAAATAAATAAAAGCAATTTCTTTTTTCTTGATTAGTATGTGATGGCAGTGTAGCAGATAATTTTTTATAGGCATCTGGACATTATGTTGTTTTTTAAATTGCCTCAGATCTTATGTTTTGCCCACAACTTAATGAGGCAGATCCAAAATCAAATTTCGATTAGCTAGAGCCTATAATTTAACCATCATTATTTCTGACATTCTTATAAGCAAGAGACAATTTCTGAATGTACAATATTGCAAAGTCATAATTGAAATTCATAAGGGTCCTGTTCAATATTTATAAGCATGTATTACGTATGAGGTATTGTGTTATTAGGGTGAAATGAAGATACAGACATGGTTCCTAGCCTCAAACATTTATAGACTGGCAGAAAAAACACTATTCATATCACAAGGAAGACAGTGGTAAGTGCCATGTGAGGGTTTTGAATAAAAAAAATACAAAAGGGAAAGATAAGTTTCTGAAATGACCTTCAAGAATCATAAAATAAAATTATTTCCACTAATTTATACTTACTAAGGCAAGAGATAATGCTAAGTCATTTTAGTAGCTCTACAACAAAATGGATATATACTAAAGGATTTTTTTTTGTTTAATTCCATTATTCAGACAATTAAATTATCAGAACACTCCATTCTTCAAAATTTCAGCTAATTAAGGCTTTATTAGTAAGGGCACAGGAAAATATTGTCTCTAGCATTAGGCTTAATTTTAATAGTGTTTTTTACAATTACTTCTATTCATTTAGACTGAAGTGTTTTCCAGTTCTTTCATTTTGTCATATTCTTTCTGTGTTAAAAATAGAGCTGTCAGGGTCATGCCGTGTGAGTGTTCATCATTTTCCCCAATTTTTCTTTGTCTAAACATATCATCCAAATCAGAGAAAACAAATTTGTCTCTCTCCCATTTCTGCAAGTCCATGTAATTAGGTCAACATAATATGACTATAGAAAGACTTGAATATCATCTTTGCAATTAAAAATCTCATTTTCATTTTTAGTGTATTTGCGTGTGTGTGAGGTGTGAGAGACAGAGAGAGAAAGGGAGAGAAGAGAGAGAAAGAGAGCTAGTGCTGGGAACTAATTATTTCAGTAAATGTATTTTATTCTTCAAAACAAAAGGTAAATTTGAAACATGGTAAAGAATATAATAGCTAAAACACTAGTAGGAAAAACAAACCATATTATTTTGACAAAATGAATCAATTTCTCTTTTCAATTAGCGGTAGGAATTTGGGTATAAAAATCTCACATTACTTGTTAGTTTGTTTTAAACGTGAATCTCCTACGACTGTACTCTTATGAAAGTTAAGAGCCAAAGACATATAATTGGTAATATTTCCTCAGTGTGCGGATGCTATTAGCAGGATTTTTCAACAAGTCTAAAATATTTAAAGTAAAAGGGACTTTCAGAAATCGCCAACTTGTCATTCAATGGAAGATGTCTCCCAACACCATTTTGTTGGATAACAAACACTGGTAAGTTGTGAATCAGGCCCTGGAATGTCACTTAGCTTCAGAACATTTAAAGACATTTGTTTTTTAAAAAGAGTTTTATTATTCATTAAGAAGAAGTCGAGATTCTAAGTGAATTATTATTTTTTGCCTAGGTATCTTTCTCATTATGTAAGAGATAATAATTGTTCTACTCTTTTCAGTTTAAAGCTTGTTCCACTTTGTGAAAGTGATATAAACAAAAGGACTATGAAATAGCTTTAACTTTTTTTTTCCCTGCAATCATCTTCCTAGATCATTACATGCATGGTATACTGGGATTATTTTTCTTCTTTAATGAACCATAAAGTAGAATTGTTTCTTTTGAGCTTTTTCACCTGGTTTTCCAGTATGTGGACACTGGTAGCATGTATAATCACTAATATTTCAGACAGAAGTTGGTGTCTGGCACTGGGAGGTGTTAGTTTCTTGACACACTCCTAAGCCCTGGTTGGGAAGGAACTTACTGTGTTGAATGTATGCCAAGACAGAATGCCTGCATTTTAAGATTGACTTTTGTTTCAAAAATTTTCAAATGATGCTTAGAATCTTGTGTTAACTTTTCAGGTATTATTTCTGCTCTTGTGTGATTTGATACTTTCAGGAAAAAATATATTCACATTCATTCTAAAGCAAGAATCAACAAACTACAGCCAGCAAGCCAAATAGCCAACTGCCTATTTTTGTAAACAAAGCTTATCTTAAACACAATCATGCCCATTCTTTTATGATAATCTATGGCTGGTTTTCTGGCAGCAAAGTAGAAGGATAGGGACCATGTGGGCCATGAAGTCTAAAATATTTACTATCTGTTATTTACAGAAAGTATTCTGATTCTAGCTCCACAGTCAGATCACTATTTTAAGATCCATATGGAAAAGCTGTACAAACTTTTTTGATTTTTTCTCAGGATGTATAAAATTAATATATACGTACTAATAATCTTTGTTTATATATTTAAGTATGGGCAATACAAATGAAGTGACTACCTAAATTAAAAGGAGTAAAGTTTATAAAATAATAGATAGTATTATTAGTTAAGGATTATTTTGTTAAATTGTTGATTATTGAGAATCTCTAATAATTAAGATGGGGTTGATTACATACTTGTTATTTTGCTTCAGAGAATTTTTGAGTATCTATTTTATTAAATATATGAGGAAATCAATGATGAGATAGATACAGTCTGCTCTATGTATTATTTCACAGGAATGTTTTTTTCTGTATGTTTCTATATATGAAGGCATATATTCAAAGGATAACAGAAGGCCTTATACATTTCCCAATACAGATTATTAGTAAAGGAAACACATAAAATTGACAAGAGCAATTTCTCGAATGAGTCATCAATGTTACATGAATCACATGAGTCACTAGAGAGCTGGGAGCAGTACCTACTGCAAAGAAGGAATAAGGCTCAGTAACAACAAAGGAGTTAAAACTAATGAGTAAAAACATTCTTCTTTTCAACCTTTTCAAAATTTCCACTCAATGGAACTCACTTGCTGAAGTTAACCCTTTTGTTCTTTTATGGAAAGAGGACAAATTGGGAGAGGACAAATTTGATATAGAAGAGAGAAATTATCTCTTCTTCTATTCAGAAAGAACATGTAAATTTGAATTAAAAGCAGTTTTTTGTTCTTTCAGGAATTTCCACTTCAATAAAATCAATTCATTTCCTTCTCTTTGGAACAGAAGTTGTAACTTACTCTTTTGGTACATGGTGTTTGATAAGTGTTCATTGATCTTTTATATAAACTTAGTCTTTTAAAGAAACATTTTCTGAGACAAATTTAACTTTTTTTTCTATGAAAGTGCCAGCACTTAATAACTTTCTGGTTTCTACATAGCAAATGATACCTTACTGAACTAAATTGAAAATTCACTACTCTGTTCAATATTTCTTCCTTTGTTAAGAAAATAATTGAGCCCAGGGAAGTGATTATTTCTCTAAAGGCATGTGGGCAAGTAGAGATAGCATGGGTGTTGAGCCCAGAGGTCAATGATAATCACTAACTGGGAGACCTTTGGCCTCAAGGCCTCTAAATTTCCTTATTGAATATAGCAGTGGAATGGATGGAGTCTCAATTTCCTTCCAGTTGCAATGGTGGGTATTTGGAGACTATGCAAGTAAACTGAGAAGGAAATGAATTTGGATGTAAAAATAATCATCGCAGTAATAAGATGAAAACAGGTTGGGGAAATAATCTATTAAAATAAGAATAATGTAATTTTTAAAGTTAATAATTTAAAAATAAGGGCTAGTTTGTGTATTATAAGGGGACTTTAAAAGATATTTTTAAAACTATTTAAAATAATTAACAAATACATAATGAAATTAATGTGTGGAATGTATTTAATCCATTAGTTTACAAGTAATAGGAACTTACTCTGATTAATTTCAGCAAAAGGAAACTGATTGGAAGACCAGCTGGAGCTTCTAGAATAAATGGGAAAGGCTGAGAACAAAGCTTGGACAAAAGAAATAACTGAGGCTTATCTAGAGTGCTAGGAACTGGCAGCTATACAATGTTCTTGGAATGGGGTGCAGCGCAGGGATCCCTATATTAACAGAGCATGTTCCCCAAAAACTAATTGAGGGGAAGGGAAGAGTGGATGACACGGTGTTTAAGATACTTTGCATAACAATGGCAAGCTAATAGCTGTGCTGCCACCTAGGGTGAAAGCTGCAGTGACTTCAAGAGCATATAGTGACTCATGATATAGCCAGAGGAGGCAGATGCCCCGGTGTCAGGGGAAACCCACGTCCTGACTAAAGTTGCATCTGAAAGAAGGTAAAAGATATGGGGGAACTGTGGAAAATGGCAGATTATAGGAGGGGCCGGCTATGAGGTCACGCAGGAAATTCTGGGCTGAGCATTTAAAATAAGGTCCCGCTGAAAAGAGAAGGACCCCCAGTCCACCATGAGGTCTGGTATGTAAGGATTTGGCCATGCAGTTTGGAGGAGGATATGTCACACAAGTGTGGAGTAAGAGCTGGAGTAAAAAGGAGGCCCACTGGGAAACCTGCCTGGGGAAGATGGTGACGCAGCTGATGGATCCCCGCAGGGCCTGCCTAACCAAGCCCGGATCTGTGGGAGATGCTTGGAGCTTAACTGAACCGTGGCTGGGAAGGCCAATCTGCAGACTTCTGCTTTTCTGAGAGATGGTACCTCTGACTGGCATGTTCTAAAACTGGCCTAGTTTGGCGAAGAGATGCAGGGCTGTATGTTTTTAGGTGTTTTAAAGGCAGTAGGTCCTAATGCCAGAAATCCACCGCTCTTCTGAATCTGACAACCTTGAAAGAAACACCCCCTTTCCTTTTTCACTGCTCTTGTACTGGGAGCCACACTTCTTGGCAGCAGGCAATCGAACCCCGCAGCTGTTCCGGAACAGTATCGGTGGGATTCTGTACCATTCTTAAAGCTTGGACAGATTGTTCTAAATGCTGCTGTGGCCACTGCTGCAAAATAATCCAATTACTTTCAAAAGTCTCTGTTCATTTTTGTGTTCAATTGTACCTTCAAAGTAAATTCATGTTATATAAATGTTGTGAAGGCTATAAAATATAGCTATCATATACCAACACATTGAAAATATTTTCCCCCAAGTACCTTAACCGTGCAGTCTAGGTTTAAACCCCTAAATACAAGATGACAATTCAGCCAGCTATTCAGCTACGATGGAAAAAGAATTGTCTACCTCCCTGTTTGGTGGGCAAACAGGGGTGTTCATTGTTCTCCATCACTCTTTTCCAGTTTATCCGCTGCCATCTTTAGGGCCTATTTTAGTTACTATCCTGATTCTGATAGCACTTTCCACATACTTGTTTCAAATGGGAAAAAATGATCCAACTAAAACAATACAACACATTTATCACCTTTTTCACTGAAAGTCTAAAAGCAGGCAAGAATTAATCGAGAAGCTTGAACATTATCATCAAGGACCTGACTCCTCTCTGCCTCTCCTCTGACTGTCTCCCGTGCCCTGGCCTGACCCTCAGACGTCACACACTGTTGTCCTTAACAACGCCTGGCTTCCTGCTGAGGCAGCACGGATCACAGCTAGACCATCACAGCTTCAACACACACCATCGACAGAAAGAAAGGTGGTTTTTCCGAGCAGCTTGCAAAGGAAAATAAAAAAGCTTGTTTCCTTAGAGAGAGTCAGCGTCCCCATGTCCACTGGACCTGTTTGTACAATGCATGGTTCCACAAACTGACTGCTTTGTCACAGAGACGGCTCGTGAGGACTGGAGTCAGCCAGCTGGGGCCCACCTCTCCAGTGGGGCCAGCACAGGCATGCCCATGGAGGAAGGTGCTGCTTCTCTGAATGAGAGGGCATGAATGAAAAACCAAAATAACAATGGACTATTACTCATTTGTAATAGGGTGTTTCTCTTTTAAATTAAATTATTTGCGATAACATTTGCTTTTGTTGTTCCTCTTTGATTTTTTCCCCTTTCTAATCTTTTGGAAATGGAGAATAAAAAGCAGGTCGTACGCCAATTTATTTTCACCCAATCTATATAAACAAATATAAAGTATGTGGCTTTATTTTCATTATTCTGTTCTAACTGTACCCATTATTCATTGAGATAAGAAGGCTAACATCCTTTTTGTAGTACCATTTCTTAATTAATTTGTCAAAATATTCCTTTAAAGTATTTTTAAACATTTATTTAATATCTTTTTAATCCATCCTTAGTTTTATTAGAATTTTTAGAAGCAATTTAAAGATTTATCTACAAACCCTTTAATAAAAATGACTTTCATTCTTTCTCAATGCAAATATAAACATGAGTTTTATTTTCCTTCTAGACATAAGGATGAGTATCCTGGTTTGTAAATCCCCATTCCTTATGGTCACAGAGATATTTACAGAGGAGTCCTCTCATTTTATTTTCATGCCAATAGCCAGTGTAAACAGCAGTTTAGATTTGTCCTTCATTATATATCCTGCTCATAGCCAACTGCAGTGCTATTCTATAGTGACTTAGTCCTCACGCTCACCCGATGAAGGGAGAATCGCCCTGGCAGGGCATATGGTCTAAGTAGTCACAGAATTTATGTCCTTTGTACCCCTTCCCAGTATACTAAGAAGATGTAATTTCATGAAGCAGACGTGGAGAATGTGCCCTTAAACACAATTGCAGAGGAAAATATTTAATTTTACAGTGGGTCCAGCTTCTCTGGCCTAAGATATGTTCAAAAGTAAAATTAGAACATGTGAGAGAAAAAAAGCTTTATTACTTATCAATTTGATGGGTTTGTGAGAAACATTTTAAAGTTGTACTTAAGGAAAAATATTTTTAGTGAATATTTTATTTACAAATAGGTCAATGTGTGTGTAACACATACAAGTGCATACAAACAAATGCATACACCAGTCAAATGATGAACCTGGCATGAAAACTATATATAAGTAATGTTTAGCATATTTAACAAAGATTGGTCAAATAATAAAATGCTAGTTTGTCCTCATATTGCTTACATATTCTAGATCATAGCCAGATTCAACTCCTGCATAAAGAAAGGCCTTGGACTTGACTAATTTATGCTTGTTCTCCAATTCATATTATGCCTGCACACAGTCTTTGCTCAATTTCATTAGGAAGGGTAACAAAAAATCAATGTTAAATGTTCAGAGAATCATCTTTGAAGTCCAATTAAACAACAGTTGAAGTATTTCAGCAAGGAGCAACGTTTCTCGGACAAGTGAGTATCTCAGCTAGTTGTGCTATCAAACATTATGCTGTTTTCTGTGTCAATACCATCAGTTTCACCATGTCACTTTTCCTCTTGGCATTTCCGTTTTGGTAGTGTTGGCTTTGGGTTGGCCTATTAACACTTTTACTTAAATTGGTGTCAATCATTCCCAGAGTACAAAGGTATTTGACAGAATATCTTGATAGGGGGTAACGGAAGTAAAGCAAATACTTTTAAAACATGCAGCAGTTGGCAAAAGTAGGCTTATAGTTGCTTGTATGTAACAGAATAAAATAATCAATTATAATACAAGAATAAACTCTGTTTTACATACTCACAACTATAAACTTACTTTTGCCCACCTCTGTTTATTTCTGACGATCCTAGAAATGCCAACTTTTCTAAACCTTGACAGAAATTTATTTACTATATCTGGATCAGGCACATTTTCTGCCACATGCACAAAAACTCCCAACAAAGCTTTTTGATTTAAAATCCATCTTTAGATTAACTACGTTACTCGGACACTTTAAGTTAATTTAGGATGTTGGGCAACTAATCCTGAAAAGTAGTAATGAGATGTGCTGTAGATTTCAGAAAGGGGCTTAATCTTTATGGTCTTCACAGACTACTACACATGCAAGAGAAGGCAGATGCCATTAATTCTCTTGATATAAAGGCTCTATGGGTATACTGCAGACAAACCTTCAAACCTTCAAGTGAGACACAGGACAAAATCTTCCTTTGATTCCCTATGTAGTACCCTGGATGGGCAACAGTTTATCTTTCATTCATTCATAGAGTATCTATTGGAGAAGTGGCTATATACCAGGCACTGATTTAGATTCCAAGAAATCATCAGGGAACAACAACAAAAAAATCTATCCCTACATGTCCTCATGTGTCTTACCTTCCAGAAAGGAGAGACTGACAGAACACATGGCCAGTCAATGAACAGATTGCACAGAATGGCATAAGTGCAACGCTAGTACAGGATAAGGGGCTGGGTTGTAGTACATGGGAGGGCTGAGGGTCAGAAGTTTAAATAAGCTAGAATATGAAGTTCTCACCGTGAAAGACCTTGACTGTAGCAGAGAGAGCAAAGGGGAGGGTTGTAGGAGATGGGGTCAGTTAGTTAGAAGAACAGATTCTCTAGTGTCTTTTAGGCCATTATGAGGTCTTTGGCTTTTACACAGAGTAAAATAAGAAAGAGCACAGTATTGTCTGAGTTAGGATTTAAGAATACCTGTGGCTGATATTCTGAGAACAGACTGGAAATAAGAGGGCAAAGGTGGAACAGTTAGGAGGCTATTGTAAACATCTTAGAAGGGACAGGAATGGAGACAGAAGAGGCAGTGAGATGTGGCTGGATTCTGGCTATCTGTTGACAGTAGAGCCAAGAGGATTTCCCAATGACATGCATGAGCAGTAGGAGATAAAGAGAAGAGTAAAGGATGACTCCAACGTTTTGGTTCTAAACAGTTGGGTGAGAGGTAAGATGCCTGAAGTCAGGTAAGAGACACTTTGAAACTGTTGACAAGTAAAATGAGTTTGGTGAAATAATGAAACTCTTATGACACTTTCAATATTTCTAAACCAGCTCCCAAGAAAACTTTGCCACATCTAAGCAATTAATTCTAAAGAATTATAAAGAATGAGTGAGGCTTTATTCTTGGAAAACTGTTTAAGAATTGTAGCCCCAGAGGTTGGAGGTATCATTCTATACACAACCAAAAGCTGCCAAAGACAGAGATCTGAAGGATGAATGTGGATTTGAAAAATCACATCATTATTCAGGAAGCTAATAATGATGAAGAATTAAAGAGAGTCTTCCAAGTCACTGCTGTGTGTGTCTGAGACCGAAGGAGTAGAACCACAGAGTGCATGGTGGGAAGGTAGGCCATGTGAGCCTCAGAGAAGAATCTTCTCCTTAGCTTTAGTTCTCCAAGAAGAAAGAGAACTGTGAAGGCTAAGATTCTTGCACCTTGTTCTGAGGAGCAGAGTAAAGCCAATATAGAATTATCTTTTGATTGTACAATAATCAGATATAATATGATTTTATTATAGAAAAATAGGTTTATATGTATTGCAGTTTTTAAAGATGTTTTTGATATGTTAATTAATTATACAAGGAGGCCATGAAACTGAGCTGGCCTCAGTAGCCTACAAAATCAAACCCAAATCTAAGCCTGTAATACCTCAAGGTTAATAAATCAGAATGTAAAGAAAACCATGCACAAACAGCCAAATAGATTTTCCCAAAGAAGGCAATCACTTGAGCCATAGCCAATCAAACATTTTCTTTGTTTTGCCTCTGCCTCTGCTCTAGAAATGTCTTCCCCCAGCTCCTATGGGTGGAGTGTTGCTAGCCATTTTCAGTGCTGCTCAATTCAAATCAGTTTTTACTCGAATAAAACTCTTAAAATGCTTAATGTGTCTGAGTTACTCTTATAACAGACAAAGTATCTTTTGAGTCCCGCAATAACTTCTGAAGTAGGTAAGATGGTATTACTATAGTACCTGTTTTACAGAATGCCACAACAGACAAACTCAACTGAGGCTGAGAGAGGTTAAGCAATTGACCAGATAACACAAAGCCAATCAACTGCCAACCTGGAAACATTCTTTCTAAACCTACATTTAGACATCAATCCTGTAATTCCCACATTGCTTATTGCTCTCCATTCTTAACTGATATAGTTGGCAAAACCAGGAATCATTAAGACAACTGGTATTTCAACTTAGAACTGGTCTACGCAGGCAAAGAATGACACTGATAAGAACGGCAATTAGCAGTTCTGTTATCTTAATAGTGATATACAGCCAAGAGTTCTACCTCCTTGTCCCCCCAAAAAGAAAAAAAAAAAGAACTATTATAATGCCACTGGATAATGCTGGCAATTAAAATAATGTAATTTGCCCTTCATAATACAGTAGTTAATTACAGTTCTTATCAATCTTTGGTCTCATTAATTTTGGTTCTTATCAACACCTAATTACATACATATATACATACATACAATGCTTGTAAAAATAACCTAATATATGTGTTTGTTTTTATTAGATATATGATATTATGCATTAGTATTACAATATTATTTGAATAATTTTGTTATCAAAATATTATGTGTTCTTTACTAAAGAATGTGAGCTGACTTATATTCCTAATTTTCTAGAATTAATAACCACAGTAATTGAGTACACAGGATCCTTAATTTTGAGCATAAAATGTCAATATAGTGGCATTTATTGTAATGACAGGAGTGTTATACCATGCTTAAACTTTATCTTATAACATGAGTTATGTTACTTGCAGAGTATTTGCAAGTAATCATGTATTTTAAGAGATACTTTGTAATTTGATAATATTGACTATTATCACATTGCTCAAATAAACTGTGAACTGTTTTCATAAATATGTATATTTTATGAATATAATGATTTTTCCCAACTGGATTTTCTTGACAGATGAACTTTTAAAATAACAGGAAACATTTTACTCTACAGGCATCTGTGTACACTACATTCAGTTAAAGGAAAGTTATCTATACTGTATTTTCTCTTTAATTTCACACTTGCAAAAATTGAGCATTTGGCTGGGAAGTAGTCTTTCTGCTGGACCCCGTTGCTCTTCAATATATCCGTTTGACTGAAAGACCCAGTTGGCCACTCTGCTTCCAGGACCAGCCGCTGCGAAAGTGTGTAGTAAGCCTGGCTGTGGTTTATGTCTGCCAGTCTAATCTCATTACCAGCAATGTTTTACTGCAAATCTAAATAGGTTATATCTCCTCTATCTGAAATTGCAAGCTTGTAAGATTGTTTAGAGGACACCCTGAAATAACTAATATGCATGCGCATGTACTTAGTGCAAAACCTGGCACACACATGCTCAATAAATATTTATTTTCCTTTCTATTTTTCTCAGCAAAAGAAGCCTGCATTGCTTTCAGTACTCAGTGCTAAGACTTCCAGTCACCAAAACACACATTCAGTCATGCCGTCCTAAGTCCACCAGCCTAGATGTTTGAATTCATGATCAATAGCAACCTAGTCTTGAAGGATAAAATGCACCCCTTTGAGATGACTTTAAAAAGTAAACAGCACTGCTGTACTAGCCCTGAGAATGACGGAGTTGGGATCAATTGCAATTATGACATAAAGGTGGTAAAAGTGGGGAAATTGCTTTTCTTTTATTGTATTTTTAATTCACATTTATCTCCCCTTTACCCCCATCTCCCCCACCCCTTGATCACCACATTGTTGTCCACGTCCATGAACCGTTTTTCCTTTTTTCTCGATTCCTCTGCCCCCTAGCCCCTGCCTCCCCACTGCCAGAGCTGTCAGCCTGCTCTCTGTCTATGAGTCTGTTTCTATTCTACTTGTTAGTTTAGTTTGCTCATTAGATTCCATGTATGAGTGAAACTGTATGTTATTTGTCTTTTTTTCTGACTGGATTATTTCACTTAGTATAATGTTCTCCAGATCCAGTAATTGATTAGGAAAGACATTAGGAATCTGATTATTAAGTTCCTCAAAAGACAGAAAAAAAAGATAAAATGATGGGAAAAAAGGACTAACGAAGAAGGCTGGAGAGAGGAAGTTTAAAAAGGGACTAGAGGAGAAGAAAAGCAAAATGTAAGAGAAAGTGTAAAAGTAACTCTGATTAATTTTATGCCTGGCACATAGCTTCCTATGTGAATGCCTTTAGAAGAATGATTGACTATCTTCCTCAGCTTTCTCCAAAAATTGTCTACATGTATTTTCAACAGAATAAGATGTGATCGTTATGATACTGGGGTTGAGAAAACATTCTATATGGCATAGCAACCAATTGTCGCTATGATCTACAAAAAGTTTGCTCAACTAGTACCATTACCTAGGAAGGTTTATTTCTCAAGTAATTATTTTATTTACTTCTAAAATTCTGATTTCCTGTTCAAGTAGGTTTATTTTAAAGAACAATGCCTGAATGTAGTGAACTCATCTAACCTGTGTGTTCATATCCAAAAGATGTTTTTGGACTAAGCAGATAAGTTTACAAATAAAATTTAATTCCTTCTATCTAGTAAAATGCTTTACATAATTAAGAAATATTCAGCAAATAAGAAAGGTGTTAAGTGTCAATCTCAAAAAGTGATGTATGTGTCCACCTATGATTTCCTCAGGAAACTCTCTATGAGAAACATCAGAATCTCATCCAGATAAATGATGAGTCTGACCTAAATATATTGATTATTTTTTAGGCTGAAAGTGATCAGTAATCTCCAAAATACTAATAAGTCTATAAAAAATACAGAACGAATGACTTGTTTTTAATAAAGTAGTGATTCTATAAGAACAACCATCTTTTTATGTATGATGTAAACATCTTTTTAGAAATATTTGAACACATCACATGAAAATTTACATAGTAGCACTCTAAATGATTTTCTTGGATGGAGCTGAACGTTGCATTGTTATAACGAGTACTCTTTGAGACACTGACAGATTAGAAGATCGAACCATAGACCATGGCCTTCTTTGTCAACTAAACAGTTTTCCTGAGTTACTTAAAAAGTTTTGGGCTAAATAAACTCCATGTCTGCATACTACGGTACCATATTTGAAAGTAAGAATTTTTATGACTTTATTTTTTGAAATACATTTGGTGATTGGAAATTTAATACTGAACAACAGCCTCCTGAAAAACTTCATGCTTAAGGAGCCTCCTGTACAATTGAAGAATTCACTGAATATAAAATTATTGTAATTTGAGCAGACTTAGACTGTAATGATTACTTGAACATTCATGCTGAGATTTTCTTGATTCCAGCTAATGTTAGCTAATACATGTCTTTAAACAAGTACACTTTAGTTTTCATAATTCTTTCTTATTGAAAAGTGAATAACTTGTCAAGATTTTTCCCAACAGTATTTTATGCTTAGCCTCAGCACTGTGTTAGAAATTTTGCATCTCTAAAGTGTGAGACGGAACCTTTTGAAGGTGACCGTTTTCTAGGATTCACACTGGAAAGCTAATGATCACTTTACAACTTGCTGGGACATAGCTGCAATCGAGCGCACTGCACCTGCATGGGATTAGTAAGGCAGCATCTGCTGCTTCTGCTCTGATAGGACGATCACAGAGGAGTTTGCTGGCACTGCATCCTGGTAACGGAATCATGATCCGTGTCTTTGTGGGCTTCAACATGCATATTGCGAGGCACTCCATTTCCCTGAATATTGCGGTGTGGTATGTTATGGCTGAGGCAAGGTTGTGCTGAAGTCAGTAACTGTGGCGATAACGTTGAGCTCACTAGATCTTAATAGGAGTGTTAAGGTTCCAGAGTGTGTAGTCAGGGCAGGAGTTTCTTGATTCCCTGAGCTTTCTCATCCTGAAGAGGAAGCGATATCCCTGGAAGGTCTCTATTATCACACTGTGCTGTGAGTCACGCCTAGAAGACCTAAAAGTGGCTCTTGCAGCCCTTCTAAGACTTTATAATAACTAATTCCCTATCAAAAATTCATTTCTTCTTAAAGAGAGTGACTTCTGTTACCTGCAGCTAATGACTAATAAAAGACCAAGTTACAGAAGGGCAAGAGGTATGTGCAAATACGTATAGAATAGTTTAGTTAGCAATAAGAAAACAACTTTAGTATATAAATGTTCAAAAAAAAGGAATTGGTTAACAAATGGTAATATAGCTATGTAATGAAACAATATACATTTACTTATTTAGAAAAATTCAAACTTACAGAAATGCTGTAAGTACATTACAATTCCACTATATTTTTGTCTAGATTCACTCATGTGCCAATAGTATTCAAAATATTTTTTGAAATGTTAACTATATTAAGGGGTTAAAATGGAGATCACTGTTTCCTTTTAGTAATGGTATATTTATATGCATTATACAAAAATTTATCAGTGTTTTTTTCTGGATAATAAAATTACAGGTGATTAACTATGTTTTTATTCTTTTGCCCATATATAGTTTATAAGTTTTCTATGAATAGAACGGTATGATAACATACAGAGCTAGGTTAATTCTCAGGGAACTCTTGGTAATGTACATAATTCTTTTATCTAAATTCCTATTTCTAGTATAAAGTGAAAATATCAATTATCCTTATGGACCTTACCAAGCTAGAATATGACACTTCATTTGAGATCATGCAATACCTTATTATTTTCTGAAGCTCTAACCACCTACTGGACATTATTGAAACTTGCATAATGTTTTAAATGATACTCTATATATAGCTAGAAAAATATGTTATTTTACTGCAAAGTTGATAAAACATAAAGTTTGCTTTGTAAAATATAATTTATACATTAATATCCATTCAATTTCTGAAACTTTCAAACTAAATAATTCCGGATTACTTTACTTGAAAAAGGATGCTGTGGGGAAGAGTAGAAGTTTTTATGTTAAGATTCTCAAATAGCTTTTATAAAAAGTCCTTTTTTAAAAAAAAATCTAGTTTCATGTCTCTTTCGGTTTTACATCTAAAGCACTGCCCCCTTAAACTCTTTTTAGAGTTATCATTAATTGTCACAGATACATGAGCTGGATTCAGGGGGAGAAGGTGCATGTCTGTAGCTGCCACCATGTGCATGTGTCATAGTTACACTGCCTTGGAAAACAGTTGTGACCATCAGCAGTGGAACTGAAATTGTCATTCACCCATTGTTATCAAATGTGGCTTATAGATTTAGAAGCAGACTGTGTAAAGCACAACAACATAGGTAAACAATAAATGTGAAGGCTGACAACCTAGAGATCAGAAGTGCTTAGAAAACCAAATGGAGACTCTAATACATTATCAAGCTCAACAAACAAAAACGATGAATAAATGCACAAACAAATAAAGGACAGATTCAGGAGTAAATTATTATATAAATTCAGATTGTATGAATTAACCATCTATAAAAATGTTTGATCCCACTTCACAACGTCTGCACAGTATATGAGCACCTTCATATAATTCTTCCTATTTGAGAATTCTTCCTTAGGCTGAATTGAAATGATTTTTCTACTCCTTGCAGACATACCAAAAATTGCTATTATGGCCTTCAGGAGAATTGTTTCAGGGTTAACATAGCTTAATTTCTTCTGCTGTTCAATTTCTTTTATCACCCTGGTCTTAAAATTATAATTTTGCAACTAAAGATATAGTTTAACAGTAGTAACTGTGGAAGGATTAGTGTCAAGTTGTAGGACTCTGAAGGCTATAACTTTGCAGGTGAAATTTCAGATCAAATGGAAGGAATAATCAGCGCCTTAGAATTTTATTAGCACTGTACATACAGGTGTGTTTCTGACCAAGTATGCAAATTGTAGATCTTGTAGATCTTGCCATTTGAGGAAGTCCAGTTTCAAAGTGAACAGATTAAACACTTACACCTCTGTAACATTTCCAGCTTTTATGTACATATAGGATTTCTTTACAGCATTTTTTCTGTGGCTAATTTAATAAGATGCCAACAGGAAAAGGTTCCGGAATACAGCAAGTTTGGGAAGACTGCATGCTCTGTTTACCTTTGGATGTTTGCCACACACGGTGACGTGCTAAAGGTTCCACTCAGTACACTCACTTTTCACATCACACACAGGGAGACGCCAGTTTAAAGCAAGGTTCATCTACAGGTTTATATGTTTAACCATTTATATGACATTATTATAACAATTTATTTTTGTTTCAGAGAACCAGTTTCTTTTTTTTTCTTCAGTCAAAGCATTTATTCCACTTGTTACTTTTTCCAGGATCCTATTCAGGTTTCATTTTAGATTTACTTTTTTTCTTTTAAAATTGTATATAATTAACATACACAAAATGATGATCTGATACACATATACACTGTAGAATAATTACCAACATTAAGATAATTAACACACTCATCATTACATAGTTAACATAGGTCACTTTGAGGGAGTGTGCCTGTGTGTTGAGAATGCGTAAAATCTATTCTCAACAACTTTTCAGCATACAATACTGTATTATGAACCATAGTCACCATGTTGTATATCAGATCCTCCAAACCTATTCTTCTTGTAACTGAAAATCTTCCCACATCACCCCACTTTCACTCCCGCAACTCCCCAGCCTCTTTCAACCACCATTTTATTATGTTTTTATAAGGTTGACTTTATTTCAAGGATTCCAAATATAAGTGATACGAAAGAGTATTTATCTTTGTCTTTTGACTTAGTTTACTTAACATAATGCTCTTTAGATGGATCCATGCTGTATTGGATAGCAGGGTTTCCATTTTTTTATCACTGAATAATTCCACTGTATGTAGGCACGCGCGCGCACACACACACACACACATTTTCTTAATCCATCTGTTGTAGGACACATAGGTTGTTTCTCCAACTTGGCTGTTATAAATAATGCTGCAATAAACATGGCAGCGCATTTATCTCTGAGATACTTATTTAGTTCCCTTTAAATGCATATTCGGGAGTAGAGTTGTTGGATCAGACAATAACACAGTTTTTAATTTTTTGAGGAAGTGCCATGCCGGTTTTCATAGTGGCTGCACCATTTCACATTTCCATTAACGGTGTACAATGGTTCCCTCTCCTTCACAGCCTGCCTGCATTTGTTACCTCTTCTCTTTTTCTGTAATCATGGTCTTAATAGGTGTGAAGTGGCATTTTGTGGTGGTTTTGACTTGCATTTCTCTTATTATTAGTGATGTTGTGCATTAGTGATGAGTGCATTTTCATACACACAGTGATCATTTGTAGGTTTTCTCTTGAGTGGTATGAGTTCTTTATATATTTAGGATAGTAACCCTTATCAGACAGATAGTCCCCAGCTTATGATGGTTTGACTTACAATTTTTCAACTTTACCGTGTTGCAAAAGCAATATTCATTTAGTAGAAACTGTACATTAACTTTTGAATTTTGATCTTTTCCCAGGCTAGCAATACATGGTATGGTACTCTCTCCACAGCTCCCAGTCAGCCACTCAGTCACAGGGTAAACAACCAATAGTCTATGGTGTATTCATGGTGTTGGATGATTTTGCCCAACTGCAATGTAAGTGTTTGGGCATGGCTAAAGTAGGCTAGGCTAAGAAATGATTCTTGGCAGTTCAGGTGTATTAAATGCTTGTTTGACTTACAATATTTTCAACTTACAATGGGCTTATTGGGACATAATCCCATTATAAGTAAAAGTACCTGTATACTGTTTACAAATATTTTCTCCCATTCTGCAGGTTATCATTTCAAGTTTATCCATTGTTTCCTTTGCTGTGTAGAACTGCTTATTTCAATGTAGTCACACTTGTTTATTTCAGTTATTGTTGCTCATGCTTTTGATGTCTTAACCAAGAAATGATTGCCAAGGTCAATATAAATAACATTTTTCTCTACTTTTTCTTCTAGGAGTTTTATGGTTTCAGGTTTTACATTTAAGTGTTTAATCCATTTTGAGTTAATATTTGTGAGTGGTATAAGATAGAGGTCCAGTTTCATTCTTTTGCATTTGTACCTCTAATTTTCCCAACACCATTTATTACAAAGAGTACCTTTTCCTCACTGTATGTTCTTGGGACCTTGTCAAAAATCTGTTGACTATATAAGGATGGGTTTATGTCTGGGCCTTTACTCAGTTCCATTGGTCTATGTGTGTTTTTTAAATGCCAGTAGCAAATTATTTTGTAATAAACTTGAAATCAGGTAGTATGAGGTCTCCAGCCTTGTTCTTTCTTAGACTTGCTTTGGCAATTCAGGGTCTTTTATGGTTTCATACAAATTTTAGGATAGTTTTTTTCTATACTTGTGGAAAATACCATTGCAATTTTGATGGAGTGTGTTCTAAAACATATATATTGCTTAAGGAAGCATGGTCATTTTAACAGTACTAATTTTTTCAATGGAAGAACTCAGGATATCTTTCCATTTATTTGTGTCTTCTTCCATTTCTCATTAATGTCTTAAACTTTTCAGTGTACAGGCCTTTCAATTTTTCGGATAAATTTATTCTTAGGTATTTTATCAATTTTGATGCTTTTGAAAATGACATTTCTTTTTAAATTTCTCTTTCAGAAAATAAATTGTTAAGGCATAGAAACAAATTATTTTGTTAAAGAACCAAGTAAATCAAATCCAAAATATGAGTGCAAACACAAAATTATTTTTAAGATACCATTTAAAAAAAGAGAAACAACAAACAAAAAATACAATGAAGAAACCACAATTTATACAACTCATCAAAGGTAAGTATATGACATGATACTAAAATCACCCCAGTACTTATACTGGAAAAATAATTCCTTATTTTTAAGCATAAAATCACATCTATTAACAAGGGAGGGGTGGAAATGGGAGGGAGGGGGGAGGGCTGCAGGGGTGGCTTGGGATGGGGGTAAAAGGCAGAAAACTGTACATGAACAACAATTAAAATAAAAATTAAAAAATAAATAAAAATAAAAAACACATCTATTTAAACCAATTTCATTACTTATAAAAGTGCTACATGAAATCTCATCTGTCCTAATGGCAAAGATTTTACTATTGTAGCTACTATGTAGAATATTAACTAATGATATTAGTGTTAGATTTTTAAGCAAAATATATGAAAGGTTAGATAGAGAAAAATAACAATTTTTCAGAGTGGGTTTCATTTTTTCTAAAGAGTTTATTTATTTTTAGAGAGAGGGAAGAAAGGGAGAAAGAAAGGAAGAGAAACATAGATCGATAGAGAAACATTAATCAGTTGTCTTTCATAAGTGCCTTATCCAGGGACCAAACCTGAAACCCAAGCATGTGCCCAAGCGTGTGCCCTGACTGGGAATCAAACTGGTGACTTTTCATAGGGTGATGCCCAACCAACTGAGACATACTGGTTTTATTTTCTTAATGGCAAAATCTATTGCACTGCATTTATAATACTGTGTAAGTGAAACAATTGCATCTAACCTGCCAGCAGTTCACTACTACTAGTCCTGAATAAATGTTCAACATTTGAATCCTGTAAAGGACTAGTGTCCAACATACCAATCAAAATGTCACAGGCAAAAATAAATGAGTTAAAACCATTTTAAGAATGTGACATTAATGTTTCTTGTGTGTATAAGTCCAAGCTACAATTGTTAATATCTCAAATGGTTTGAACTGCTCTTCAACTACATAGTTCAAATATTTAAACCAGCTGCCTTCTGAAATTTAGGGTTTTAACCAGGATTTCACAAAGACTTCCCTTGATATTTAGATTTAAATAAAAAGTAATTTACAAATTCTCAGTGTATACTAAACAGGAAACCGTAAAACACTAATACCATGAGGGATTGCTTGGTTTTAACACAAAACAAAACCTTGTATACCTGGTAGATAGACAAACCTGCCAACAGAATTGCAATTTCAAATGTGAGACTTTTGAAATATTAAATTAGTGTAAGAAAAGGTTTTAAATCAGTTTATTAGTCTTTATGTTTACTTCAGTTGACTACTAGTAGTAGAAGCAGCAGAAAGGAAGATAAATTGAGTAGAACCCACTGAAAAGAATTCACTATGAAAACCAATTCATAGTGAACAGGAAAGTCCAATTTCTCTTCTTAAAAAAACTAAACAAAGCAAAAGGTAAAGAAAAAACAAGCTATACATATACCATGAAAGACAAATTAGTGGAAGAAATTTTCAAAGTCAATTTTACTTGCATATTTTATAGCAAGCAGAATAGAACTTAAACTGTGTTTTAGTTATCTGCATTAAAATATCAACAATAGAAAGAGAAGACAACTATTTTAATTCTATAACCATTCCTTCTGTATTCTACCACTCTGCATTTTTAATAATATTATGAACTAAATGCTTTCCTCTCAAAATTCAAAGATTGATGTCTAAGCACCAAAAGTGACTATATTTGGAAGCAGGAACTTTAAAAAGGTAACTCATTTTAAATGAGCTCATAGGATGGGGCCCTCATTCAATAGGACTGATTTTCTTACAAGAAGTGGAGAAGATACCAGAAGTGAGGGCACAGAGAAAAGGGACATGTGAGGACATAGTGAGAAGGTGGCCACCTGCAAATCAAGGAGAGAGGCCTCAAGAGAAAACTACCCTACCTTTGCCTTATCTTGGACTTCCAGCCTCTAGAACTGTAAGGAAATAAATTTCTGTTTTTTAAGTCATTCAGTCTGTAGTATTTTGTTATGGCTGTCTTAGATGACTAAGGCTGTCTTTTAAAATTCCAGAATGTATAAACATACAATTGTTTTAAAAAAATTAATAACTCTGTTATTTGAAAGTTGAGCTTCTGGTACCTCAAGAATTTGAACTAATTAGCTCCTGGGGCTAAAGTATCTCCCATGGTTTGTTTATGCCCCTTAGAGAATAGAGGTGTGATTTGGCAGGATAAAGACCAGCATGGTAGCCATCAGTAACAATTGTACAAGTGCCATGAAAGACATAGCTGTGGCAATTCAGTACCTGTCAACCCAAGAGGAAAAGGGCAGAAGCATAATTCATTGCCCTTGATTTGAATAAGGAAATGGAAATGGACAGCAGCATGTGTGATTCAAAAAAGCACTTTGGCAGATCAGTAAAGAGGATTTTATTTACATGACTAGAGTTTTGAGCTTCAGAAAGACTGGTGGTTAAGTTTCCTCAAGATTATCAATACATTCAAACTTTTTGTCAATGCTCTACAATACATAATTCTAAGTTAAAACAATCACATGGTTTTTCTTTCCTGTAAATTCCAGTATAGCATATATAACACTTGCCCTTACGTTTTAGCCTTTTATGCATGTCTTATGTTCAAGGTAAAATATAAGTTCTTAGGCAACTGGGGTATTTTACATGTTGATTATGTGCTTACATACTTAATGTGCTTACACACATACACAGTTGGGATCTCTATAAAAATTAACACATAATAGACCTCTGTAACAGATGGGGTATTCAAACTAAGTGATACTGTGGTAGGATTATAGGTTCAATATTCCAATGCATGTACTGAGTTGGCCAAAAGGTCCTTTACTTTCTTCCATAAAATAAAAGACACATTTTCATTTTCACCAATAACATTACTGATTTGGACATTGTGAGTATGTTGGCTATTTCTCATGCGGTAGAATGTTGATTGTTCTCAATTAATGTTTTGATTTGATTGCTATCAACTTTAACTGGTCTACCTGATTGTGGAGCATCATCCAGCACAAAATCTCCAACACAAAATTTGGCAAACCACTTTTGACACATTTGATCAATTACAGCACCTTCTCCATACACTACACAAATCTATTTTTTGTATTTCAGTTGCATTTTTACCTTTCTTGAAAGAGCAAAGCATAACAAGCCAAAAATGTGTTGTGCATTTTCTTTCATCTTTAATATTAAAATGCCTACACAAAAATTCACCAATTTTGATAAGTTTTTTTAAATGCATGCTGATATGACACCTGACACAACACAATCTAACAAAATTATTTCAAGTGAAGTTAAAGACACCTAGGCATAACTAGAGCCATCTTACAGAAAAAAAAAATAAACTTTTTGGCCAACCCAATAGTTAAAATGAGATATATGTACTATATTTTCTGGTGGGTAGTTTTTGGTATATTAAAAAAATCTTTTTATACAGCACCTTATAAAACAAATATATCTTTGCTACCTTATTAGACTTAAAAAAAAAAGCACTGTTTATCCTATGGACAGTTTTACAATATTGATGCAATTGTTTAGTTTTGATTAGGTTTGCCAGTTTCTGGCAGGTGCTTCAAAAGCAACATTAAAGGAGAATATAGCTAGATTGACTACTTTCATATGTACAAATGCTTCAGGCTTCCCTAAAATGACCTCTTAGATATTGTATCAATATATATACTAAGATGTACAGAGCATTGACTAATATATGGATGATGAAATTCTGTTTTCCTACAAGCAAAATCAATACATCCTGTGACCTGTGAAAGATGATTTCAAAAGCTAAATACTCCTTTAGCTTTACCTTGTCTGGGAATCACTTTATCTGCCCTTCTATTCTAAATGATAGCTTTGCTGGACAGAGTAATCTAGGTTGTAGGTCCTTGCTTTTCATCACTTTGAATACTTCCTGCCAGTCCCTACTAGCCTACAAAGTTTATTTGGAGAAGCAGCTGACAACCTTATGGGAACTCTTTTGTAGGTAACTCTCTGCTGTTCTCTGCTGCTTTTAAGATTCTTCCTTTATCCTTAAACTTTGGCATTTTAATTATGATGTATCTTGGTGTGGTCCTTTTTGGGTCCTTCTTGTTTGGGACTTTCTGTGATTCCTGGACTCATATGTCTATTTGCTTCAAATTAGGGAAGTTTTCTTTCATTACTTTTTCAAATAAGTTTCCAACTTCTTGCTCTTCCTCTTCTCCTTCTGGAATTCCTATGATTCAGATGCTGGTACATTTAAAGATGTCCCAGAAGTTCCTTCACCTATCTTCATTTTCCTTGAATTATTTTTTCTTCCTGCTGTTCTGATTGAATGCTTTATTCTTCCTTGTGTTCCAAATCATTGATTTGATTCTTGGCTTCATCCCCTCCACTGTTGGTTCCCTGTGGATTGTTCTTTATTTCACTTAATGTAACCTTCACATCTGCCTGGCTCTTTTGTATGTTGTGAAGTACTCAGTGAGTTACTTAAGCACCTTGATAATCAGTGTTTTAAACTGTGCATCTGATAGGTTGCTTATCCACATTCTGTTCAGTTCTTTTTCCTGGAATTTTGTTCTGTTCTTTCATTTGGGTCATATTTATTTGTCTTGTCATTTTGACAGCCTCCATGTGTTTGTTTCTGTGTATTAGGTAGAGCTGCTCTGACTCCCTGTCTTATTAGCATGGCCTATGGTAAAAAAGCACACACATCTATAAGTTGTATGGGGCAGAGCCTTAGGTAATTACCAGGGAGGTGCAACTCTTGTCACAGCTCTGTTGCTCTGTATGGCGAAGGGCTCAGAGAGGGGACAATGCCACCACCTGACCTCTGGAGTTTTGCCCAGGTGGAAGCTGTTTCCCAGCACTTGCCCTATGGCCAGTCATTTCACTTTCTCCCCACATGCCACTGGTGCTCTTCCTCTGAATCCCGGGGCGGGGGGGGGGGGGGGGCGTGCGCCTGTGCAAGTCCTAAGCCTGCTGCTGGCCCTTTAAGATGATTCTCTTGATAATTCTGCAGTTTCTTTCACTGCTCCTCCCTCCACTGGCATTTACAGGTGGACATTATAAGGTCTTATCTTCCTGGTGATGGAGCCCTGGGCTGTGTGGTCTTGTCTGGGGATGGGATCCCTCACTCCTGAGATATGCCTCTCAATTTTTATCTACCACACTGGGTGTGGAACTGCCCATTCCACTTCTCTGCACCTTTCTGCTCCTTATTAACTCTTTGTACCTTCCCTTCACATCTCCACCCCTCCATCCCTCTGCCCCTCCACCCCTCCTTCCTGCCCAGATGAATGTGTCTTCTTTAAGTCTTTGGTTGTCAGACTTCCATACAGCTCGATTTTTCTGACACTTCTGATATTTGTTTTGTAGTCTAGTTGTATTCTTTGCTATACTTGTGCAAGGAGGCAAAGTATATTTTACCTATACCTCCATCTTGACCAGAAGTCCCAAATTATCATATATATTTTAATATATAATGATAAATAATTTCCGTTTTAAAATTGCATATGCTATTGTTTGTTTGAACTTGTGATAATCTTATTCTGCTAAATTATCCTAAGAACACATATACACAATCTCAACTGAATGAAATTTGCTTTCAATACATATTTAAATTCGGTTTGGGGTTATTATATAAACATTTTCAATATAGAACAAAAAGTCCTCTCCCAAATAAATAAGGAGATGCATCTTCTATGTCACTATTTATTATTGAGAAACCATGTTGTACTTTTAGATACTAATTAGATTTAGATACCAATATTTTAAGTGGTCTGTTATAAATGTGCCAAGACATATTCTTTTTTAAAAACAGATTTTATTTTTCTTTTTTAAAGATTTTATTTATTTGTTTTTAGAGAGGGGAAGGGAGGACAAAAGAGAAAAAGAGAAACTTCAATGTGCGATTGCTTCTTATGCCCCCTACTGGGGACCTGGCCTGCAACCCTGGCCTGCAACCCTGGTCACTGGGAATTGAACCAGTGACCCTTTGATTCACAGGCTGGCACTCAGTCTACTGAACCACACCAGCTGGGGCCAAGACATTTTCAAAAAATTATATTCTCAAATATTTCTATAAACGTGGAATTTCTACAGATAGATATTTCTATAGATATGATACTCCTTAAAAGTTTGTTATTTGTATTTACCTATACATTTCACTTATTACATGTATCTCAAGATTCTCAAAACAGGAAAACTAACATATGAGAAGGAATAGACACCATTTTAAAACTAACTTTCCCTGGTTTCTGGATAATTAAGCTTACTTATACTTTATTCTTCTTGATCACTCACTTTCTTAGAAATTTTAACTTCCCAAGGAAGACATTTGCCTCGATTTTCCTCTTTTGAGTATTTCCCAGACATATAAGAAATTGAAAGAAGTCAAAGCAACAAACTGATAAAGAGGAATTTTTAACAGATCTAAATATAATCTAGGGTATGCATATTGGAGTTTGGCTTATTTTAAATGTACAGATTTATCCATTCCATCTTGCTTAATGTCTTCTTTGTTTCACTACATATAGAAATGTCTATGAAAACTATGAAACTAGATAATACATTATGAAAGTATAAAATTTTAGTTTGCATTACATTTCAATCAAGAATTGTGGCTAATCCCAAGAACTGTTCCTTATCTCTTTCTCTTTCTAATTTAGTTTCTGTGATATTTATTGGACACTCTGTGGGCATAAAAAGGTCACTTCTGATATACACCCACAGCCCTTGCTCGGGTTGGGAGGAAATCACATTCTGGTGGTGGCATGATTGCTTTCCTTCTGAGAAATCACATAGCATTTTATCTGAAGTGAGAGATATAAAAAGAATGCAGAAATAAAAGTATAAACTCTACTAGTAAAACAAAATGTGCAAAATTCTTTGAAACAGGTGAAAAGTGACTGAATTTTTAAAAAATCAATAAGTAGTCAGACAATGTCACAAATTACTTGATTTTTTGAAGTTGCTTTGTAGTAAAATGAGTGTTTCTGTTTTCCATGTTTTTTAAACAGTATTTTCTAAATATCTTGATTTTATTTATCTATTTATTCTAGCAGTTAGACACAGATCTGGCTTATAGTGCAATGAAAACATAGGGTAAGTCCCAACTTTTCTCAAAACATGCATGAGGGGGAAGAAATCTGACAGTAACTAAGTTTACAACAAAATGAACAGACTGGCAGAATTGGGACCTTGAGAGCCAAGTTCAAGTTTAAGAAATAAAGTTTCATCTGTGCATACGTTCCCTGTAACTGTATAATCCATACCTACACCTATAACCATAAAAGAGTAGCAAGTACAAAACTTCAGGACATAAGAAATTGGTTGAAGGGATACTGATAAGAACTAAACAATAACTCTTTCCTTAAAGCACTGACAAATGGTTTTATGCACATTAAAAATATCAAGAAATGCCAAATTATAGGGAAAAAACAGCAGTTTTGCCTAATCATTTTATAATGAAGCAGTTCATCTTACCTCAGCTACCAGTTGCTGAAGAGATGGTGAAGCTACAGAACGTAGACTTGAGTTACCCTTTATGGGGCTGTGGAGACTAACATAAGCAACAACATTTCTCTGCAGAACCTTCTTGAAATCCTAAAATCAAAAAACAACAAAACAATCTTTCTCTACCATAAGTAAAAGTAACAGATTCTGTTTAATCGGTTACATATTGAATAATAAACACTACTTAGAATCATTACCTTGTAGTTGTTTTTTTAATAATTTCATACCATTAAGTAAGAGTACAAAACTCATAAAAGGATTTTAAACACATGTGAAGAGGAGTTAAATACAACATCTTGATGAACTATTTTAAAGCATGTTCTTGAGAAAAGTCCAATTTTAAGATAACATATTCTTAAGTGGTTAACATGTAAGGAGATTTCACCTCCAGAATGCAGAGCAGAATATTTGGTCTAATGGTGGCACTTAATGTTATAGCCTGGGAGTTGGGGAACAGACAAGGGAAAGCTACTTCAGTGATTAATAAACCAGCATTTCCTTGAAGCAACGGGATACTTTTTGCACACTGTAGCTCTTTATTCAGAGCAAAATGGAGCATAATGCAATTGTGTCCTGGCCCATTTTACCTGAAATACAACCTGATGCATTTCACATACCTTAGTAGCAGGAAATGTTTCAATAGAATAGTTTTTTCACTTCTCTGCTGAAACCTAATCCCCCAAATTGAACATTAGCTATCTTCTTAATAATGTATCACTACTAAGATATCCCTGTTATTTTTCTTCCTTTCTTGAACAAATATTTAGTGAGTAATTACCATTGTGGAGTTGAAGAAAAATATCCTAAAAATTGTATTACTTCATGTCTTAGGAATATATTTTCTTCTTCCAACACTATCAGATGAAAGACTGCAAGTTTTTCAAATACCTAGGAAATCAGCTTGACTCCTATCGTATGTTGAAAATTCAGCTATACCTCTATAAGAGAGGTGAAAAGACAATTCATTTAAAAGTAATGAGTATTTTTTTAAAAAAAGAAATTATGAACTTTAAACTCAAGTACTTTGCTTTGCATATGTTTTTTAAAAAGTCCAGCGTTACACAAGCACTGTAGAAAAACAGCTTCTATTTTCACACTAGCTCACGTAAATAGCCAGTTAATATGTTAGTCCCTCTAATTCTCAAGGGACTCCTGATATGGCCTAAGTGTACTCATTTGATAAATCAAGTCTTGCAAGAAACTATGAGTTTTCTGGCAGAGAATATTTGAACTCAGACTCCTTTGACTGTAAAAGTTGTAGTATTTCCACAACAGTCTGTGAAAAATAAAGATTCTTCACAGAAGAAATGGTATTTTTTAAAGAATCCATTTAGTAAAGTGTTGTGATTCTCCCCAATGGTGAAGATCAGTATTGCATCGATTCTCTAATAACACTATCACTATAAAATTTCATTTTAAAGTTTATTGACCAAAATCACTTAATTGCTTTAATTAAATCTGTGGATTTTAGGGGGTTCCCATGCAAACAAAATTAAATAGGAAAATATGAAGAAACGCCAACATATTTTTTCTTTACTCATCTTCACATGGGAATATATTTTGAGCATAATCTGGCTGTAGTCTAAAAGAAAATGTTTCATTTTAATAAGAGTACATTTGACAAAAGTAGACAGTACAAGAAAACTAATAGCTTTTTAAATTCTTTTTCAACTAGATATTACAATATTATCTTCATAAACTATTGAAATAATCTTCTGAGTTATAGTACCTTACAATAATATGTTTTAAAAGTCAATAATTAAGTCTATATAATATTAAACATCTTCTTACTCATATATCTTTGCCCAAAGAGTCATGAGAAAATCCAGAAAGTGATCAAATGCATAATTAGTTGTCAAATATGCACACGCACATAAATATTCTAGAACATGGATTCCTAATCTTATAGAATAGAAAGGGATCTTCTAACATAAATATGTTTTCTATGGACTCTCAAATTACTGTAAATTGTAATTTTAGTGTCTGTTGATTGAGAAAATATAAAATCACCAAAAGGTACAACAGACTGGGCAAAACCTAAAAAATAATTTGTATTTTATTAACCACAAAGTATATACTTAATTAAAAAATAATAATTGCTCACATACAGCCAAGGTCACATAATTGATGCAACTCACAGGCTACAATGCTTGATGCCCAAATAAATTAAAAAAGTTTTGGCAATATACTCTCCCATATATAAGGATTCAAGATATTTCAGTTAGGAAATGTAATGTTAAATAGATAAACCTGCTTTGAGAATATAAGTTAGAAATATACATATTACTTTAGGATTAATGTAAATTTATTGTGAACATTTCTAAATAAGTATCAAGAAGACTGTATAATAAAATAGAATAAATTTTGGGAATTTAAAAATAATCTTCAAGATACTTTAAATTTTCCTTATTATTATTACAAAATTAAAATATTTTTCCTGATAAATATATTCTGAATTAATGTTAGCCCAGATCATAAATCTGTTCCCCAAATTCCCTTGGCCCAGGCAGATGACTGGTTAGCCAATGATGGATAAGATTCCTCAAGGGAGAAACAACCTAAGACAGGCATGGTCACAAAAGGACCATGAGGGAAGGACTTGGACTATAGAGAAGGGGCAGAAAGACCCTCCCCCCTCAGCTTTGTCAGAGTCTGAGTCCTCATTCTGTCTGTAGGAAGTCTCCTAATCTCTTCGCTGCTTTGCTCCCACCACCTGGCTCAGCCTGAAAACAATGACAGAGGCAGCTTTAGCCTTGTACTGGAACAGATGGCTCCTGGGAGCAAATCTGGCCAGGGAAAGAATGTACATTGTTTCTTTTGAGGCTTGCTTGATAGCCCTGTTGGTATGACCCAGACGTTTGAGCTCAAAGCGTAGGGAATGAAACTCCCCAATTTATGATACACACTTCAACAACCTTCTGGCATCAGCATGTCCCACCAACCCTGACCAGAGACAATCCCTTTGTTTCTTCAATTATTATCTGTAGTTGATGTCAGTTTTTCATGACTGTACCTTTTTGGACATTGACTGATGAGCTTTACGTGCATACTATGTATCTCTGTGTGAGCTGAACTCAATAAAAGCCTACTGAGAGAGAAGCTAAAGGTCCTTCTCCTTTGAGAGATTAGCCACCTCTCCTCCCAAAGCAGATCATGTCTTGGTAGAATTATTCTCATCTGCAGTGGCAGGGGAGATCTGTGGGCAGAGCCCCCCACCCCCCACAGTCTGCTATAGTTAGAGAAGAGAGAAGGGGATAGAGTGAGAGTGAGACAGAGAGAAAATACTAATAAATGTACACTTACCTCTCCCCATTCATATGAGCCAATATTGCCCAAAACAGTGCCTCCCCAGGAACAGAAAATGATACTGCGGTCTGGTCTCCAGCCTCTCTTAACTCTGAACATCAAGGCCTGGATAAAAGCTGTGATTACAGCAGTGCTACTGGCCCATTCTTGTCCACTATAACTGGATGCTGTGTGATGGTGGCTGCCAACTATGACATACCGGTCTGGAAATAGAAAGATACAAGAGCCCTTAAAACAAAATATAAACCTTAACAATAAATTTAATGACATTTACATAATCCCATTGCACAACTGAGCAACAATTATGCAAAATTGTTCTAATAGTTAAGTCTACTTTACATTTTTTCAGCCTGTCTTGATTCACACATCTGTGTATATCAAAGCAGAGGCAGCTGCTGAACCCAATTATGAATCCAAAGCTTAGATCCATATTGCTGTCCTCAGTGACATGCATACTAATTAATGAGGTATACAAATATGCCACAATCAAACATTTATCTAACATTTTCCTAGAATCATAGTGGGAAGTGCCCTGTAAACAATGTGTGTATGCTCAGTAAACATTAATGAACTATTAATACATTGAGGGAGCAGTTATTTAGTAGCTGTAAATATTAAGAATGTGGTAGTCATGTATGGATTTTGCAATAAATGAAGTATTTAGGGAATTAATTATAGTTTCCAACTTGTAATTTTAGCCTCTTTTTTTTCTCCAAAGGAAAAAAAAATCAACAACATCAAAAAGCATCCAATTATTATAAAATTTCCTTTTCAGATATTTTATTTTACATAATTATACAAAATCTATTGGACACACTATTAGAAATGTCTCAATGACACATGGATGTGGCTATACAATGTACTTTACTGACTATTGTCATCAATAAAGTAGACTAAAAACATACAGTTTCCTCTGATCTTCTTGTCAATGAATGTTATTGGTACGGAGGCAAGTTTATTTGCTTGGTGGAGCTACACATTTGTCTCATCGCTGGATGCTTGAGTGTGCAGACTCCGAAGCCTGCCTGCGTGGATTTGAACTCAGGCAATTAATTTACTAGTTGTGTGACCTTGGAAAGCTTGTTTAACCCTTGTATGTCTTAATTCATTCAACTGTAAAATGGGAATAAAAATAGTACATGCATCATTAGTTTTTTTTTGAGTTTTAATTGAGTTACTATTTGTAAGGCAGTTCAAACAGTCTAACACATAATAAGTACTATGTATGTGTGGAATAATTTAATCACCAGTTGACTGATGGTATCACAAAGCTACCTCTTGGAAAATATCACTGTTTGAAGCTATTTTGTTCTTCCATACTGATATTGAAGTCAGCAATGACTTTTATCTGCCAACATTTCATCAAAATTTAATTAATGCTATTCATAGTGTGTCTGCAAATGTTGAAACCCTGAGAATTTATTCACTCATATCCCAGATATGTGTGAAAATTCTGTTTGGAATTGACTTTACTCAAAATAAACATCTAAAATCCCAATACCGATTGAGATTGTTTCTAAATTACAGAGTCATTAAAAATTATGTGATATATTTGTGTAGAATTTAAATACACAAGATTTGAGGAGGTTTGTTGATATACACTGAAAAATACTACTGGCACATGAATTGTTATTGTTTCCTATGTTGAATTTCAATAAAAAAAAATGTTTTTACCCTAAAGCTAATGTAATACTGTGCTATTTAGTTTTTCAATAATAACTTGCAAATGCAGCAATGTTGATAAATACAAGGGTGAGTAAAAGTAGGTTTGCAGTTGTTATGGAAAAAGACATGCATGTTATGATTGATACAGAAACTTTATTGACTGTGTTTTGTGTACTAACAAATGGCAACCCACTTTTGCCAACTTCTGTATTTCTAGTGCTTCAATTAGAGATCCTTATGATGAGAATTTGTTAAATTGCAATGGTAACAATTTTAAAATTTACTTATGGTTTGTGTTATGAGTAGAAGTTGTTCATTATTGCTACTGGAAGGGAATCAGAGAGAATATACACTTCCCGTTAACTTTGTAAGACTTGGCTGCCAAGAAACTGAGCGGATATAAAACTGATCTCAGAAATCTCTGAGTTAGTAATTATAGGGTCCATTTGAAAAATGTCATAGAGAACAATAATTGTCCAAGTAGAACTTGAGTAAACATCCTATCCAAATTAACAGAAGTAGCACAAGTGCACTAAAAAGGTTGTTGCATTCTATGCTGTATAACAAGCGCATCAGACAGTAGTAATATGTGATTCAACCTCACAATGCATTGGGAAGTGTTGCTACTAATCTCTTAATATATGTATTAGTTATTTTTACTTTTTGAGCCTTTATCACATCATCTCAAGATTCAATCAGTATCCTATTACAATGATTAAGTTATTTGAAATTTAACCAGATGATCATTTTCATGAGCACCTTCAAAACCTAAAGCCATGCTGACACTAGGCAGAACCATCAGTGGACTAAAGGTCAGAGATGAGGCATAAATTAATGTTAAAAGATTAGATTTGAAGACAAAGAAATATTTTAAAAACCCACCCCATTAAAACTTAAATATTTTATTTTTTAAAGTCTTTTTTTTTCCTGTAAACAAAAATGCTTTCAATGATATTATGGTGAATAAAAGAAAATAAGAAAACACTGGCATTTACAACTTTTTTGTCACCAGGCACATGGCTGTTTAACAAATTTACTTTGTTTTCTGTTTTGTTTTTATTTCCTCCTTCCACCCTCTACTATGATTTATTATTGAAGAAATATGGTAAGAAGAAAAATGAAGGCCTGTTTCTTGGTTTCATATTGACCCCTCTTAGAGTGTTATAAACTTCCGGCTAAATGCAAAGTGAGATATTTAAATATGCTATTCAATTACTACAGAGCAATTCTTTGTAATATTTTATTTAAAGTATAGATTATAAACTCTTCACCCTACTTACCTGGAGAAGTCAAGCCTTTTAAATACCCAACAACATTAGTAACTGTTTTGAACTCCGTGACTGTCTGAATGTGCATGTTGACAATTCTTTCTTCTGGAAAAAAAAAAAATTAAAGGTGAATTTTTTCTCTGTATTTTGGTGTCTTTTCTTAGAACATTCAAAGTCACTTATCCAGTATCATCAGCATAATAATTTTGAACAACTAAATTTTTATAGATAACCAGTTATACTTTTTTGACAAATATTCATTCAATACTTCGTGTTGACCCTATGGCAGGTGCTTACTATGCGGTGAGGACAGAGATACAACTGCTAAGGCCTCATAGAACTGCAGAGCCATATATAGGCAGTTCTCACCCTCATGTTCAGAGGTACAATGGCTTTCAACAAGACAGCACACAGGAGATGACCTTGGGAGGATGTGGGCAACTCATATTTTTAAAGACATTTGAAAAAATTAGATTAAAATATTTCCAAAGAATTTTAAGTTTTTTTCTAATGTCAGAAAAAGAACATGTGGAAGATAAACTGTCCTATATGATTAATTGTTGCATTATCACTTTGAAAACTGTAAAGTATTACACAAATTAAAAGAATATAGATTCTGCCCTACCTGGTGTAGCTCAGTAAGTGGATTGAGTGCCAGCCTATGAAGCAAAGGGTCACCAGTTCAATTCCCAGTCAGGGCAAATGGCTGGGTTGCAGGCCTGGTCCCCAGTAGGGGGTGCGTAAGATGCAACCACACATTGATGTTTCTCTCCCTCTCTTTTTCCTTCCCTTCCCCTCTCTTTAAAATAAATAAATAAATAAATCTTTTAAAAAGTATATAGAATCTTAAAACTATACATATTTTCAAATATTGGATTCTTCATTTCAGCCTGTGTTCGGAGGTCTCTCTCCTGTATTCTAAACATCCACCAATTTATCTGCCTCTTTGAGTTTTTCAACTTATGCTTGATATTCAAAGTTTCGATAACAATTAAGGCAAAGATATTGCTTAGGAGGGACTCCATTCATAGCCCTAAAGTGGTCTTTGAAGGCTTTTGGTGGCAACATGTGTTAATCCTGTACTTAATAGATAGTACCAGTCAGGGAAGTCTGTAGGGGAGATTCAAGGGCAGCCAGGTAGTGTGGTTCTAGGGTGGGGTGGGAGGAAATGATAAAGCAGCCAATTCAAAACAGACATGCTATAGTACCGACAAGCCCTCAAATGTCACTTCTGACTGCTAGGTGAGAACTGCTGTGATAAAAGCTGCTTCTTCCTTGAACATACCTTACTTACAACTTACCTGGAAAATCAGTACAGTGAATCTGTTAAAAGTATAACTAAAACAAGAGTGAAGAGACCCTGAGATAATGTCTGGGTGCCTCATGTTTAAGAAGAGAGAACTGTTTAAAGCCTGAGATTGTAGTTTTAATTCAGATGCTATGCAATTTTTGGAGCCCCTTCAGATTTACAGAAAAAGAAATTAACAGAAAGTAGAGTTTCCAAATTATCCTCTCTCTCTCCTGCCCCCGGCTACTAATGTCTTGCATTACTGTGATGTACTTGTCATTGATGAGCCAATATTAATACGTTATTTTTACTGAAGTCCATACATTCTATTAGGGCTACACTTTGTATTG
The DNA here is from genome assembly GCA_004027475.1 of Anoura caudifer. NCBI lineage: Eukaryota > Metazoa > Chordata > Mammalia > Chiroptera > Phyllostomidae > Anoura > Anoura caudifer. The sequence goes on from PVKU01001985.1 coordinate 163,238, forward strand.
TACACCCTTATGGGTTTTGACAAATGAATAATGACATGCAGCCATCATTACAGAATAGTCATCATATCCATCATACAGAAGAGTTTCATTGCCCACAATATGTCCTGTTTTTACATATTCATCCTTCCCTTCTTCCCTCCCCCCTGAGACCCTGGCAACCACTGATCTTTTAAATATCTCCATATTTTTGCCTTTTCCAAAATGTCATATAGTTGGATTCATATGTTTGCTTTTAATATTGGTTTAATTCCCAGTTCTCAGCTTGTTCCAAATAGTCTAGATAAATTAATATTAGATAAAAGTCATTACCATATAGTTTTAAAACATCTTTCCAGCTTATTTTTGAGATAGGCATGAATGAAAATTTTTTTCTGGTTTTCTAAGATTCAGTATCACTATTTTTTGTAATTCAGCAGTGAGAAAACCTTACAGTATACACAAATGTGTATTATACTGCTTGGAAAATTATCTTACTTTAATAGAGTGCCTTAAAATTTCTAATAGCCATTTTCATGCATATACACTAATTTTCATTGTACATCAATAATTCTTGAAAGCACCAATTTAAATAGTTTCTATTATCTCATTTACTGAATGAAGCACATAAGAACAAAACTGGGACTCAAACCCAGGTTTGCACATAAACAACATTTTTATCTGAACAAAAAACCTCTTTTACCATGACTCCATTTTTTATTATGAGACATTCCTCACATATAAAAGAATAAAAAATAATACAATATACAATGATGACTTACATCTAGTTTTAACATGTAATTTTACTACATTTTCTTCATCAATATCCTTTTCCAACAAGCAAGTATACAGTCTTATAAATTCAGCTCTTACTCTGAGGTTAACATTAATCACTTCAAGCTTTTTATTATATAGATATAGATAAACAGATATAGGGAAACATAGCAATAGGCATCAACAGAGATATAAACAACTTTTTTACAGGCTATGCCATATTACACAAATCATAATGTTTTTACTAGCTTTATATTTTTTATAACTTTTAGTGAAAGGAAATGGAGCTCTGTGCCATTCATTTTACCTGCTAAGAAGTGTTCAGTTGTAGAATCAACCCCAGTTTATTTTGCAGTTCTATTACTGAGAATTACTGAGGTCATTTATACATTTTTAATACTACATGTGGCGAAGAACATTTTTACATTTCTTGTGTATGTGTGCTATACATTCACAAATAGAGAACTCAAGGTGTAATTTCTGAATCATAATATAGCATGGGTAGCTTCAACTTTATTTGGCATGTAGAAATTTCTCCACAGAGTTTTAAATTTTGATATTTTTATGTGTACAAGAATCTCATTACTGCCTAATTTTGCATTACTTTGATTATTAGTGAGGTTGGGCAATTTTTAATTCTAATTTTTATCTATATTCTTTGACCATTTTCCTTTTAGGTGTTTATCAATTTAGGCATTTTTGTGGGGTTTTTAATTTGATTATTCACTTATTATATGTATTATAAATACTTTTTAATCTGTGATTTTTATTTTCTTGATATTGTATTTAAAGATATTAATATGGTCAAATTTATCAATATTCACCTTGAATATTTTCAGGTTATGTTTGTTTTGTGTTGGTGAGGAAATCTTTATTCTGATGTCAGAAAATGTTCTCCAAATATTTTAAAGTAGAATTTTAAAATTTATATATTTAATCCAGCCAGAATCTGTCATGAAGTAGACTTTCAACCTTGCCTCTGTCTATGGATAGCCAATTATTCTCATGTAATTTACTGAAGTATTAATTAAGCTGCTGTCATATAATGAGATCTAATCATGCATGGATTTGTTTATAGTCTTGCCATTGCATTTTATTTTAACCAGTGCCATACTTTTTAAATTAATGTAATTTTTAATGGATGTAAAGGTGGATCTTCTATAATCATTATAAACATGTAATATTATTATTCAATATTGGGGATATTTATGGACTATTATTTTAATTTGAACTTATATTAGTTTGTCATGTATCATAAATAGACATTTTAGGATTTTATGGAGATTGCACTGAATTAATGGACTCATCTAACAAAATTATATTGTCTTCTATCCATGAATATGTTATGCCTCTCAATTTATTTTGATTGTTTTTATGTCTTTTAATAAAGTTTTATTTTTTCTTCATAAAAATTCTGCACAACTGTTATTAAATTTATTTTTACAGTTTCTCTGTTAATAAAATATATTTGTATAGCTTATTTTATTGTGTATAAGCATGCTATTTAATTTTGTATCTTGGTCCTACAATGAGCCTTCTTATTAATATTTTATAGGTTCAAATAGGGGCCCTATAGGCTTTTTATTTCCTTAGTTTCAATCTAAACAATTACTTGTGAAAAAAAGGATAGTTTTGTTTTTTCCATTCACATTTTTATAGCTTTGACTTACTGTTTTTATCATCTTGCCTGGGACTGCCAACGCAGTGCAGAATAGAGGCAGTAAAAGCAGCTTTTCTTGGCGCTTGCTTTGTGTTCTTCACTTTGAAAAGAATGTTTCTAAGATTTTATTATTTTAAAAAAGACACTTGCTATATATTTCTGGAAAATTTCCATTACCAGATTAGAAAAATCATTTCTGCTCTTACTTTGCTAAGAGGCTCTACTATAAATAGATGTTGAATTGTGTTTTGAGATAATTGTAAGATTTTTCACTTTATGATGTTAAATAAAATGCATATGTTTCTGGATTACACTTTATTTCATCGTAATTTATAATTTGTATTTTGTTGTTACTATTTTAGGATGTTTTCAAATATATTTGTAAGTAATTGGTTGATAATTTCACTTCTCATTTATCTAAATCTGATATCTATGTTATACAGTCTCATAAATATTTGGAAATCTTTGCCTCTTTTCCTAGATGTTTTAAGAGTTTATGTAGCATGGGAAATTATCCATTTTACAAAAGGAGTGCTAGGATTCACATATAAAACTATTTGATCCCGGTATTTTCTATGAAGGGGAAAATGATATATTTTCACTTAATGTATATTTTTATTTCATTTCACTCCATTAATGTTTTCAAACAAATATTATTAAAATGTTTATTAGTACATTCAGTTTTCAAGATGTTTTTCTTCTTAATTTATTTGTATTTAGTTGTTTATTATATTCTTATGTTTAAAGAAATTACTGCCACCCTGAGCAGTATGGCTCAGTTGGTTGGATTCCAGGTCAGGGCACATGCTGGGTTTGCGTTCAGTCCCTGGTCGGGTGCATGCAAGGGGTAACCCATTGATGTTTCTCTCTCATATCAATATTTCTTAACTTCTCCTTCTCCTTCCCTTCCCCTCTCTAAAAGAAATATAATATTTTTTAAAAATCACTGCCATTTAATATTATTTTGTCCTCTTTTCTATATCTAACATTAACTTATTTATGTCATTTTCTCCTTACATCAGTTTTGCTAGAGGTTAAATGATCAATATTTTCAAAAACTAGCTTTGGATTTTGTAGATAATCATAATTATTTTTTTCACTTGAATATTATATAATATGCATATTATTTGCTTATTAAATTTTACCTAAATATACTCTCTATTTTTACTTAATTTCTTAAGTTAAATGTTTAGCTCATTGCCTTTCTCTGTCTAATATATATATATAGACACACACATATATATACACACATATATGTATATATGTGTATGTATGTGTGTCTATATACACATACATATATATACACACTCATCAAATTAGTCAGAAGACTAATCAACTGCAATGCTATCTGCGTCACCTATTTCCCACTTGTTCATTTGAATCTATTTTCACCCATCATCCAGATCTGCGCCCAGGTAGAAATCATCTTCTACCATGACTTCTGTGGAGTCATCTACCTGGCTCCTTTACTCATGGCTTCTGCTTACGTTTAGACAATGGAAAGCAACAACAAGTAATCAGTTGGTTGTAACACAAATATTATTTATTTTTCATCACGCTCCTTGGTTGGTTGCTGGCTATGACTACATTCCTTGAAAGTCATAGCTCCTGTTAGAACATCCTCTCTTACAACGCAAGGACTTACCAGTTCTCATAACTATGCTCTCTTCCTGGACCTTCACATTTAGGAGTAGTAACAATTACTACCTTTTCTGTTCCCATTTACCTATTCCCATTTGTGCATAGGTCCTTGACTAAACTCCCTGGAATTGCACATTTTTACTGTATCATTGATTTCTTTATGGCAATCTAGTTTATATGTTGATCAAACTAGGCATATTCATTGAGTCATCCATATGTGTTGCCTGGAAATACTTGGTTGGAGAGGAGTGGAAGTGTTCTTTTTCTAGTAACATGATGGACTTGGATATTCAGATGAACTAAAACTAATTTACAATGCAGAATAGCATTCAAAACAAATCTTGGGAACAGCATGTAAGAACTAGAAACTAAATAAGGACTTACTATGTAAAAAAATTAAGTTGTGACAGGACCCTGATAAATGAAGCAGTAAAGCTGATTTCAACCTGGGGGAATTTACTGAACCTGGAAAACCTTTAATCTTGACAGCCTCATAAGATGCAAAGGTCAGGAGAAAATGCTTTGGGCCTATCCAAGCTGGAGAGAAGAAAGTTCTGAAAAGTGACTATTCTCCATAAGGTAGGAACCCTAAAGCACTGTAATCCCCACTCCCTTCCTAAGCACTGCAAAGAATGTTACCTGGAATGAAGCAAAGCAGGAGCAAGGAATCCCTAAGAAGTTATAATTATAGGATAATTCTAAAGGAATACAAAAATATATAACTTCTAAAATAGTAGCAGGAGAAATATAATGATAACAATCAAAATTTAAAGAGGAAAGAATAAAAGGAACACGTAATAGGTGATGTAAAGAAGAAATCCAAAGTTAGATGAAAAGTATGAGCATAAATGCATCAGTAATCATGTTCAATGTAATGGACCAGATGCTCCAGCTAAAAAACAATTAGATTGTATTTAGAATACAAATTAGTTGTTATTCATGACACATGTTGAAAATGAAAGATACAGAAAGGTTAAAAATTTGAAAGATATAGCATAAAGTTACTAACCCTCAAAAAGCTAGTGTAGCAAAATTAATATCAGACCAAATCAACTTTAAGACAAGTAATATAGATATTAAAAATATCACTTCGTTGGATAAGTAGTGCAACTAACTGGGAAGATATACTATATATATTTGAATTTATAAACACCTAAGAAATGACCTCAAATATATAAATCAAAACTCGACAGAAGTACAAGGTAAAATGGACAGATTTATACTCACAGTAAGAGGTTTTGAAACTAGTAATAAATGATAGAATATCGGAATAACCTGATTAAGGAATTTAGGCTAAATGAACATATATACAATTCTACACCTGACAACTACACACACAGTACATATTTTCTCCCACATCATAAAGGGGAACTCAAAGAATTGAAATCACATAGAAATAAAGTAGAAACAATACATGATAATGAAAATCCAACTTGTTTATACTCAATTTCATTATGACACCATGATGCCAAGTAGTTTCTAAGTGCCTAAAGCATGGCAGAGAGAGTCAGGAGAGGCTACTCCAACTTGAGCAGAAACATAAAGGGCTTTCTATGAGATGATGGCATCTGAACTGAGCTTTAGGGATGCTTGGGTTTTACAACATAGAAACACAGATGGGCAAGACACATTTGGATAACAATGATCAGAATAATAATGATAAAAATTGGATATCTGAAGGAAATAGCAGAATATAGGTCCAGAAATTCATAGAAGAGTCTCTGGCAGTTTTTCTAGGTTAGTAAATGACAGTTTTGGCCCATTATGAAGAAAAGGATCATTCGAATATAAAGATAGGGATATGCCCTAAGGGATTTTATTTTTTATATATATATATATATTCTCACACACACATATATATACACTGTATGTGTATATATACAGTATAAAATTCACACATATATACTGTATATGTATATATACAGTATAAAATTTAGTTGGAGTTTCTATCATTTGAAAGGAGTGACAGGTACTGGAGAAATAATGTTAGAAGACAGTAAGAAACTGTAAGAATTGCTGAGAAACACTGAACACTGAATAACACTTGTTAAAGTAATTTTTCTTCAAAGTGTACATCTCAGGTTGTCTTTAGGTCTTTTAGCAAACAAACCAAAAAAAAAAAATTCTAGACTGAATCAAAGCTGGATCATTTCCTAAAATCAAACCTGTCAAGACACAAAGCTGAAAACTTGAAAAGTTCTAGGTGAATGACAGATCTGTGTCACCTTCAGTCAACCCAACCTGCACTCCCCAGGATACAGAGAATTGACTGTACTTTCTGTTGACTTTGGACAATAGGTTTCCCACCTATATTCACTCTGTTTAAGACCCTTGATGAATAGTCCTTCAAAGTGATTTCTGAAGTGTTTTTTTCCCCTTTGTCGAAGAACTTCAGACTGGCAGCTCATGAAGGCTAATCTTTAGTTCTACGAATCCTCTGTTATCAGCTTCCAGCTCAGACTCCTAGGTTCACTGTGCAACTGACTGCTTGAAGAACCATAAAATTGGTGTTTCACCATTGCACAGCTCAGTGACTCCTAACACCTAGCCTGCATTTGTCACAACACTGATCATTCTTTCCTAAAGTATTCTAGCTCACTGGATTTTTTGTGTGTAAAGAGTGGCGGCCATGTCTATACACATGCTGTACACAAGTTGTCTGAACAAATTAAATTTTTATATCATGTTCTTCTGAATATTTTCTTCCATGTTGATGGCTGATACTTATTAACGTCCACCCTTAAATAAATTTTCAATTTTCTTAACATACTTCTTCTTCTTCTTCTTCTTTTTTTTTTTTAAACATATCTTGAAGAATTCTCTCTTGGGGCTATTCTGAACAGGTTGATTGGTCTCATATGTAACAAAAATAAGTAATGCTGGATTCAACTGTACTAACATTTCTTGTTAATGGATATTTCCTGAAAAACTAAAATGTACTACTTGCCAATAAATTTTAGTATAGCAACAATTTGTGGATAATATGTTCAATACATCATTTTAAATCTCTGCTCAAGAAATGATAATGTGTACTTTCAAGTACCTATTAACAAATTAGAAAGATAAATTCTTGAAATATGTAAAAATTATAAACAATATTGCCAGTAGATATTATACTTTTCTAATAAGAGTAATTTTCATTAATATATATAAAATTTTGAAGAGGAAAATAGTACCCATATGCATAGGTATGTACATATGCATATACATTATATGTACATCCATATGAGGAGATATGACCCAAACTTACTTATATAAAACTCATTATCACATCATCACTGATGACATTAAGTTTTATGCAACTTAGAGTCATTTTTCTATTCATCAAAAATGATGCATAAAACATTAGTCTCTTTTAACTTGATGCATTTATATTTTTGCTCTAAATTACATTAATAAATTTTATATTTTCTCCTTTTTAAAAATATATTCATTGATTTTAACCAGAAGTTCAGATTGATATCCAATACTTTAAATCCCAGTTTTGTTAGATTCTCAAGGACAAAGATTGACAATACTCATATATTAGACCAATAGTTAAGACCTATGGAATATGACTATAAAAATGACATAGAGTCAATATTCAACTAATTAATGCAAATTATCTATCTATGCATGTAGAAGAACTTTTATCCTGCTTCTATTTCTATGCTTCATGCAATTCTTGGTTACCTCAGTGCTTTTTGTACAAATGCCATGCTCTCCACTTCACTTTCCTGAGCCTATTTCATGAATGTAGATAATTACTTTGTTTAAAGTTTCATGGTCTGTATTAGTTACACAGCTTTTGGTTGTAAGAAACTGAAATACTAACATGAATTGACTGGAAAAAAGTTGGAGGGGGGATGTATTGAATCATGTAAATATCCAGGTCAGTAGATTTTGCTTCAGACAAAGCTTTAGAACTCAAACAATGTGGGCAAGATTCTCTCTCTCCCTCTTCCAATCTCCTTTTGTCTCTAGCTCTCTGTTTTTCTTCCTTTCTCTCTCTCTCTCTCTCTCTCTCCCCCCCTCCCCATTATTCACTTATGCCTTTCTTGTTTACTCCATTCTTAGTAAGGCTCTATACTCAAGGTCCCAAGAAAGCTACCAAAAGATCCTGAGGCTACATGGTTACTTGTTCAGCCCTAGTGTTAAAGTGAGTCATTGGTAAAAGTCCAGAAATTGAGTCTAGCCCCTGTTGGGATAGAATTAGATCTTGAACCAAGCATGATAATATGCTTGATATAATATGTCAATAAACTTGAGCTAATCGGGATATATTTCTATAGCTTGGATTATGGTTAAACCTACTCACACTACATTCCTGGGCAATGTTGGCAACAGTTCAAAATGGGAGAGGGACAAATAATTGCAAAGAAATCAAATATGATAGGCAAATTTCACTACACTGTTGTCTGGACTTTAGAGAATTCTGATTCAATGTTTATATAGGGTTAAATAGGTAAGAAATAATTAGTTGATTTGCACATATTTAATGCACTTTTGTCTAAATTTCTGAGTGAAGATGTTCCTATACTAAAGCTTAAGGCTCCGTTTAGAACATTAAACAATAAGATATAATATGCTTCAAACTAAGTTTTAATCCATAAGCTGTAAGCATTGCTTTCATTGCTAAAAAATAAAGTGTTTCATTTTATATCCTTTTCATGTTCTACCTCAATGCATCTCATAGTGAGCAACTAGTGTGTTTATGTGTTTATGAGAAAACTTAAAAGCTAATTACCTTGGCTGTATTATAAATATTATTGTCTAAAAAATTGGAGTAAAAAGAATCATCCTACATTTAAGATTAGATTAAATTTAACAACTCAATTTGCTCAATTAGTATTTGGAAAACCTAAATGTAATATTTTGTATTAAAAATGATGAAAGTCTTTCATACACCTTGAATTTGTTTTTGTGTATGGTGTAAGTTGTCAATTTTTCATTTTTTGCATGTAGCTGTCTAGATCTCCTAACACCATTTGTTGAAGAGGTTATTTTTACTCCATTTTATGCTTCTGCCCACTTTGTTGAATATTAATTGACCATAGAGACTTGTATTTATTCCTGTGTTCTCTATTCTGTTCCATTGATCTATGTGTCTGTTCTTATGCCAGTACCAGGCTGTTTCGATTAGAGTGGCCTTGCAATATAGTTTGAAATCAGGTATTGTGATCCCCCCTACTTTGTTCTTCTTTCTCAAAATTGCTGTAGCTATTCAGGGTCACTTATGGTCCCATATAAATTTTTGAAATATTTGTTCTATGTATGTGAAATATGTCATTGGTATTTTAATAGGGATTGCATTGAATCTATAAATTGCTTTGGGTAGTATGGACATTTTGATGACATTTATTCTTCCAATCCATACACATGAATAAGTCATGACACCATAAAAGTATGAGAGAAGAACAGGGGCAGTAAATCTCAGATATTCCATGCAGCAATATTGCTGACATGTCCCCTAGAGCAAGGGACATAAAGGAAAGGATAAACAAATGCGACCTCAAGAAAATAAAAAGTTTCTGCATGGCTAAAGAAAACATCAGCAAAATGAAAATGGTACCAAACATATGGGAAAATATATTTGCAAATGATACCTCAGACAGGGGTCTGATTTCCAAAATGTACAAAGAACTCTCATGACTCCACTCCAGGAAGACAAGCAACCCAGTTAAAAAATGGGCAAAGGACCTGAACAGACACTTCTCCAAGGAGAACATACAGTGGACCCAGAGATATATGAAAGGATGCTCAGCACCACTAGACATCAGAGAGATGCAAATGAAAACCACAGTGAGATATCCACTTTACCCTGGTCAGAATGGCCATCATAAACAAATCAACAAATACGTGTTGGAGAGGTTGTAGAGAAAAGAGAACCCAGTACACTGTTGGTGGGAATGCAGACTGGTGCAGCTACTGTGGAAAACAGTATGGAATTTCCTCTGAAAACTAAAAATGGAACTTCCTTTTGACCCAGCAATTCCACTCTTGGGACTATATTCTAAGAACCCTGAAACACCAATTCAAAAGAACTTATGCACCCAATATTCATAGCAGCACAATTTATGATAGCCAAGTGCTGGAAGCAACCTAAGTGCCCACCAGTAAATGAGTTGATAAAACAAAACAAACAAACAACAACAAAAAAAAAAAAACAGACAAAAAAACCCCAAAAACAAACAAACACAAAACTATGCTACATTTACACAATGGAATACTACATAGCAGAAGGAAAGAACTTGTACCCTTTGCAAGAGCTTGGATGGAACTGGAGAGCATTATGCTAAGTGAAGTAAGCTAGGCAGTAAAAGACAAATACCATATAATCTCACCTATAAGTGGAACCTAATCAACAAAACAAACAAGCAAGCAAAATAGAACCAGAGACCTTGAAATAAAGAACAAACTGACAGTAACCAGCAGGAAGGGGTGAAAGAGATAAAGGGAGAAGAGAGGGGTTGGGCCATCGAGGAGCATGTATAAAGGACTCAAGGACAAAGCCAAAGAGGGTAGGTTTGAGGGTGGGAGGTGGGGAGGGGTGGGGCATGGTGGGGGGGTGGAGACAACTGTACTTGAATAACAATAAAAAATTAAATAAAAGAGAAAAATGATAAAAGAAGAACCCATTATAACATACCATGTCATCTCTATTATATAAATTTCAGTTTGAATTTTTATAAAACCAATGATAATCACTATATCCATGAGAAAAAGTTGATATGGCAGAATTTCTTAGAAAGTAGGCCTATCTGGTTGCTTCTTTAACACTAGAGTTTTAAACACATGTCAGTATATACCTTAATATTTCTTCTGAGCCTCATATATGTTGCTAAATTATCACAGAGATATAGCTGGATAGTGCTATTCTGCTTAGATATGCCATTATTATGCAGACATTTGGCATATTGTAGAGAAAGTTGATCTCATTGTTTGATAAGGAAGACAGTTGCTCATATAACACTTTATAGTATATCAAAGTACTCAGATGTGCATCATGATTTAATTCTCAGAACACCTTGAGATACTAGAAAGTTAGATACCCTTCTGTAGATGCAGACACTGCGGCTCCCCTCAGAGAGGTGGTGTGCGGGGCCAGCGTGGGGACTTCCAGCTCACTGAGGACAGGACAGCAGGGACACATAGGGGTTCTAAATATTTATTGAATTAATCAATTAATTAAATCTGATTTTAGAATCAGATTTAAATCTAGTCTTTTAGAAGTCCTGTGCTTCTCTTACAAGGAAACTCTTACTATGGTGTTGTTAACATATTTTAAAAAATAGAGCCCAGGCTCACTTTGTAGTTTCAACATAGAAGACAGAAAAACAAAACAAAAACTCCTCAAGGACTCTTCATTCCACTTAGAGGACATAGGCTCATCATTGTTACTTATACTTCCCACTTTGATCAATCAATAATCAGTTTAGGAAGCTCTCAATCCAAAGGACTTTGAAAAGCTATGTGGCTACCACAGGGGAATTCTGAATGCATTCAGATTTTTTTAGACTTCTTCAAACATTTTTTATGCCTTTGTTGTCAAGAGAAAAACAGATGAGATAAAACAGGCGTCGTTGAGCCTCCAGGTCTAGGAACAAAAACAGAGGCCCTCAAGTTCAATTTCACAGTGACCAGATACAAGTTTAACAATATGTAAAGAGAATTTCCTCTTTAGACCTTAATGCTGAGGCTCAAGGCAGAAATCGGAGGTAGCATGGCTTTGACCCTACCACCAGTAGCTTAACTGCTTCAGTTTTATCTTATGTGGTCCAACAAGGCCTGACAAACTGCACCGCTGAACACAAGGATCTCTCCGGCAACAGTGAAGACAGAGGGATTTTTTAGTCAATTGCAGGAATTAGGCTCTATGCTTTCTACGAAGGGACTGCATCCCCCAGCTAGCTGACAACTACCCACTGAATCTTGGCAGGCAACAGGACTGCTGAAGCTGAAACTGGGAAGCTATGTTAAGCAGATTTTCATGAAAGGACAAAACCTTTTATTTGTAAAGCTGCTTTTCTTTATTGCCATTCAAAATGTGTTTCCTCTTTTTTCAATCTCTCACCTTTATCAATATATCTCAGTCTTTATTAAAATTAGCTTACAAAATTGTCCCTTGAAGAGCCAGAGAAGATAATAAATGCTCGCCTTTAAAAGAATGTTTTTTTAAAAAAACACCATCCTAAACATGTCAATTTAAGAGAGTAAAGGTGATCATGGTCCTTAAAAAACAAAACAAAACAAAAAAACTACAAGACAGACAGAAAGACATTAAATATGTTACCATCATGTGGAAGTTCTAGGGGGACACAGGCACCGTTTTGGGTTCCATCTTTAGATGAAGAGATCAGTTTTGCAACGAGGGCCGCGGAGATGGGCTGCACTAGTAGAGAGGTGAGGTTTGGTCGGTCTTGCCTAAAGCTTCCAACTGTATCAAGACATAAAGGAACAGAATCCTTTGTCAAGAGTAATTAAAAACACATGAAGAGAAGTTTTTTTTTTTGTCATCGGTATTTACATTAGGAATGGTAAGCTTATTTTGCTCATTCGTTTGCTCCTTAGTTATATCTGTGTACTTATTAGAAATCATTTGAGGTACTTACTAAAAATTTAGTCCGAATACTATTATGTATCCTAATTAATGCTAGCAGATTGAATGTACACACTTACCTCCATTCTCCACTGAAATGACAATACAGGGATAAAAAAAGCATACATCCATGGGGGCCAAGAGAATAAAAGAGACAATACGATTCTACAAGCTGTAAAGCAGATGGATAATTGTCAACTGAAATAACAGACCAAGGAGACCAAAACCTAAGCCAGCAGAGAGGGGAAGCTGAGAAACAATGCAGTTGGTACCACACAACCCAGAGAGGTGTAAGAATAGACAACACCAGCTACCAATTCAAGAAGGGGTAAAGAAGGGAACAGAAATAGGAGAACTGCTGACATTCTGAATGTGATGAAGTGTCTCTCTCCTGAGCCCCTCACTCACTCTGTCAAGAACAGTGTCTGTTTTTCCCTCGTTCAGTCCGGGAGAATACTGAAAGTGGGATGTAAGCAGAGAGACACCAGATAAAGTGAATGCTGCATCCCATACTTACTAAAGTGGATGGTGTTATAACTGCTGAGGCTCTTCAGATAATTTGCTGTCTCGGTGCTCAGAATCCTCCTTCCAGTTAGGGCAACAAAAAACTCACTTCTATTAAATATGACTAGGTCAATGGAAAATATATAAAAAGTACTTAAAATCTGAAAGGTTACCAATAAAACAACTCACCTAAGACACCCTACGTTAAGATCCATCAGACAATAAATTCCACCCATACAAAGAACTTCAAATCAACTTAATCAATTTTGGGACTCTTAAGTGGGCAGTTCCATCCAAGGGCAATGCTAAATAAAATGACACAGGCGCAGCAGACCCAGTGAGCATAGGAGCATGAGCTCAGGAAGCTTGGGAAGCAGGTTTCCCAAGACAAAAATAAGGGAATACGGGGTACCATTAATGTCTTGGGAGAACATTTACAGTAAGATCAGAGTTAGCACTTGAAGAATTTCTAGATACAAAGAAAAATAAGAAATTTATAAAATAAGACAAATCTAAACTTTGAAGAGAATAAAAAGTCTTTCAATAAAGAAATATAATCATTACACAATGTGAATATTTACATAAGCATAATAATATACACCATGGCCTTTTAACACAAAATTGATATTATTCTATAGGGGAAAACAAAGTCAAGGGTGAGGTACATAGAAACTTGTGAAAGAAAAGTAAATATTTACCTTCCATAGTGGTATGTCAATATAATAGGTAAAACTGAAATATGAACTCAGCTCTTTAAAATGCTCTTGAGACACAGAAGGGTAAATATGAAAAACAGTTAACAATTAAAAATGTTGAAAGCAATTAAGTATGTGCCTCTGAGAGATAGAGCATTGAGAGGATGCAAGGAAGTATGGGCGAAGGTGACATATCCATTGAGCTGTTTATGATTTGTATATTTCTTTCAGAGCATGTTATGTATAATAAAATGTTAAAATATATGTGAATATATACATGTAAAAATGGAAGACTTTAAGAGAGATTATATATTTGAGCATTATGGCTAATTTTTAAATTTTATTTCTTTTTTTTTTTTTTTTCTATAATGATCATGGATTCCTTGTCCAAAAGGACATAAAAGGGAGAAAAAGAATAAATATTTTTTTATAAATTAAACTTCATAGGAATATTTATTTGACTATATTCCTCTCTAAGTTTGAGAAAAAAACTAAATATTTGTGATAACACAAGTAAGGGAAAATATGTAAGTACTCAGAGTAAAGAATATGGAGAGAGTAAAGTAAACTGTGCTTAAGGAAAGAACTAAAAGACCTTATTCAGTTTATATATTTATCTTGACTCAGAAAAATAAATACACAGCAGAATGACTTTCCCAAGCAGCCAACGTTTGTGAACACAGAGCTATATTTTTCAGAACTTTTATTAGGGAAAATAATTGCCAAAGGTTTTCTCAGAATTTAATTTGATAAGACTGCAGGGGGTGCAGAACTCAATGATACTGGTATCCAAGCTCCAGGAGGCAAATTATAAATAAGAAAATACGTTACAGAAGCTTTTCCTTAATTCATCAACTGGAAAACCACAAGGTTAAAAAATGATATTTAGCTTATGCCTGTGGCAACCATATAAGCTATGGCTTTGAAGAAAAAAATAATGAAGATTCAAGTTTAGAATCGCTTTTATTATATAAGCACTCTGCCACTCTCCTAATTTAGTAGCCCCTTTTCTATGGATGTACGGCAGTGCATTTTGACCATCGTGCAGCTCATTGCTTCCTAATCAATTTCTTGTCATAGTACCAAAACAAGCTATACAATTTGCAGGGCCCATAACAAAATGACTATACAGGACTTCTTGTTCTTGTAGTATGGAGAATTTCAATATGGCAGTAGCAGAGAGTTAAATTAGGTGTGAGTCCTTTTAAATGGGGTTGTTCTGGCAGTTACACAGGTTGCATGCCCATGAACCAGGTCCTGGTTCACACAGAAGACGCTAGTAGCAGTACAGCTTGCTGAGGTAAACCACACGGGACTCTCAGACCACAAGGAAATTGCTCTTAGCCACAAATGACCAGGCCTAAGTGTGTTGCTCTAGCTGCACTTGGAGTCATAGTGATAAACATCTGAAGACATAGACAGTGTGCACACCAGCTGGAAAGCCTTGGTACAGCCACTGCCTCTGCTTCTCCCAGTATGTTTTTTCTCCCTCAGCCATTACCTTTGAAAGTTTCAGTATACATGAGACAAGGAAATACAGTAGTCCCCCCTTATCTGCTGTGTTACTTTTCTAGGGTTCAGTTACCTACAGTCAACTGAGGTCTGAAAATATCTATTGGAAAATTTCAGATATAAAAAAATTAATGTTTTAAATTTCACACCATTATGAGTAGCATAATAAAAGTTGTGACTATCCCACCCCATCCCACCCCAGACAGGAACCACCCCTTTGTGCAGCATGTCCACACGGTACATGCTACTCACCTGTTAGTCACTTAGTAGTTGTCTTGGTTATCAGATCAGATACCAGGGAAAGAGAGACCACATTCACTTAACTTTGCACACAATATATTGTTTTATCAATTTTATTCTACTATCGTTATCATTATTAACCTCTTACTATTCCTAATTTATAAATTAAACTTTATCATAGGTATGTACATATAGGAAAACAACAGAGTATAAGTAGGATTTCATAGTATCCACTGTCTCAGGCACCCACTGGGGGTCTTAGAACATATCTCCTGAGGATGAGGGGAATACCGTAGTATTTATAAGAAATGTTCAATCTGTTGTTTTGAAGTTTTCATGGATGTTAGGTATTGACATGTTAGCAACAAAATGAAACTTCTTAAAATTCTGCATAATTTCACCCCTCCCCAGTTCAAATACTTGACTCTTTAGCTTGCCATTCAAGGCCCTTCACAATCTCAGACATATTTCCAACATTACTTTCCATCATTCCTCTCCATATGTCTTATCCTAAAATTTAAGATGCCCCCTACATATTCTGTGATTGACATCCTCTGTGTTCTTGCTTAAGCCCTTCCTTCCACTCCACTTGCTCTTCTCACGCATCATCCACGTCTGACCCTACCTCACAAGTCATTTGCTACAAGCTTTCTCTCGCATGCTCTGCTGTGTGATATATTTGTACCTTTTTGTGGTGCTTGCCATTTCTAATTAACGTTATCACTGTGTGCAAACACTTTGTTTTTCCCTCTTAACAACAAAGTGTCTAAATTCCTTGTGGGCAAGGCCCAAGTCTTCTACCTCATTGTGTGATTCTCAAAACGTCCCAAATTGCCAGGAACACAACAGGAGCTCCATAATTAATGGAAAAACAAAAGAAAGAATCAAGCATTACTTGAAAAATAATTTCAATGACTCTCTTTTACCAGTTTTCTGAATGCCTAGAAAATGAAGCAGAGGTACAAGCAAAGAATAAATTATGATTTTACTAATCCCATGCTTGCTATATGTTTATGATTTCTCCCCAGCTAACTGCTCTCCCACAGTTGACATATTACATGGCCTTCCAAAACCCACCCATCCCATCAACTCACTGATCAACCTTGCTCTAAAATTACCTTTTCTGGGGAGAAATATTTCTATAAATAAAATGATCTTTGTGATATATTTACCTGTTAATAAAAGGTCCATAACCACATTCTCTTTTCCTCTAAAATGATCTACTAAGCAAATGAAACACTATATTTAAAAGTTAAATATGAATGAAACTTTGAATGTAATTGAACATACACAAATCTTCAATATGTTGTGCTGTATAACTAACATACCTGCATTCATTCTGAAATATCTGAAGTAAGTGGTTCATTAATTTTTCAGCTTCAGCTTAAGGGAAATTTGACAAACAGTTCATTTCTGAGATCTGATACTAAAAGCGAGACTTTACAGGGCACTAGGAGACTTTGAATACAATCAAACACATGTACAATTTTTATTCAGTTATCTTTTAAAACATTAATTAACTATAAGAATCCAATAGATAAGAGATAAAAATCAGGAAGATTACATGCTTGATGAAAAAGGTACAATACAGAGAAGATTTTGACACTCCCCCTAGCACTCTAACTTTTAGACTGCAGCACTTATAGCATGCCCTCTGCACTGTGTTTGCTCAATAAAATCTGATTGGCATCAACTTTTATTTTCCTAGATAGCTAGTTCTCTCTTCACCTTATGCACTCTTTGTAATTCAGATAAAGATCTAAATTGATCTATTTCTTCAATAACCCAATCTATGAAACAATACCACATTCATCTGTAGAAAGAAGAAATTGGATATAGAGTCCCAAGCTTGAGTCCATCACTGCCTCACTGTTTCAAATGCAACATAGAAATAAGTTCATTATGATAATATTGTCATCCCATATACAATACCCGAACAGCCAAAGCCACACTGCAGGGTCTTCATATTGCTAATTTGCTGAAATAAAGAATACATGAGCTCAGAGGCCCAGAGACTGAACCATAATGATTGAAGTTTAGAAGTAATGATGTTAAAATAAGTAAAATGTTCTCTAATTGTACATATTTAACAGCTTTTGTATTATTCTTCACATATTGTTGATGTCCAGTTCAATCATATCTGGTTATGTGTGTAAAGAAAGCATGTACTCTGTGAGCAGCCAGCACTTTTTTCTGAGGCAAGATGAAATTACTATTATTTTTGATCCTCACCTGAGGATATGTGCATTGATTTCACAAAGAGAGAGGAGAGAGACAGAGAGAGACCTCAATGTGATCGATTGGTTGCCTACTGTACACATCCTGACTGGGGATCATACTCCATCCTAGGTATAAGTCGTAATGAATTGAACCCTAAACCTTTTGTTGTATGGGGTGATGCTCCAACCAACAGAGCCACACTGCCAAGATGCTAGATGAAATTATTTTAAACTCAATTGAAAAGTCATTGTATTACAAGAAATTCCATTTACTCAGATTATTAGGAAAAAATCAACCTTCAGAAACTAGATATTTTAGGCTCTGGGATCTTCAGAATTAAGGCACCATTAAGGTGAAATAATAAAACAAATGTGCTGGTAAACAAAGAAGGATTTTGTGTGGATCAATGATAATAATACATCTCCATTCGGAGGATAGCAAAATTTCTTTATAATTTAACCCTCAGCACCTGACTATGTGTGTGTGTGTGTGTGTGTGTGTGCGCGTGTGTGTGTGAGAAACATGAGATTCATGTGGCATAATGTAAGCACAGATCCTTTCTATTCAATGTGTAGTACTTGGACAAACAGCACTGGTGTGACCTGGAAACTCATTACAAATGCAGAACCTCAGACCCCATCCCAGACCTTCTGGATCAGAGTCTGTAGTCTAAGACTCCCAGGCCACTCATTTGCACATTAGATAAGCACTGATCTGAACCATTATTTATGTTATATATTTTTGTAAAATATATAAAACATATTTATATAATATACAAGTATTATATATTGTATATACTAATATGTATAATTATTTGTAACATATATAATTATATTATATAATATAGAAAATTATACATTTTATAAATTTTTTTTTTAAAAGTAGGATGCCTGAACTAACAAGGAAAATGGGGACAGACTCATAGATGGAGAGCAGATTGACAGCTAGTGGCAGGGGAGGTGAGGGTTGGAAGGACTGAGCAAAAAGGAAAAAGGACTCAGAGACATGCACAATAGTGTGGTAATTGCTGGGGGTAGTGTATAAGGGGATTAAATAGTAATGGAATAATACAATAAAAATTAAATAAAAAATAAATAAAAATTTTTTAAAAAGTAGGATGAAACATACTAGCCTGTGGTTGTTACCTTACCCAGAATTAAAGTGTCAGAGCCTTTGGCTAATTTGGGATCAATAAATCCCAAATCAATAGCTTCTTCAGAAAGTTTCCCACAAAATGGGTAACAGATGAGACCATTAAATAACAAGTTTAAATTGGAAATTTCAATTTCTTTTTGCTTTTGTTCTTCCTCTAAAATAAATTTGGTGATTTGTAGATCAAAATCACATTAACAACTTTTTATTTCAATCATGAATAAATACTTTAATAGCTAAATGATTTCACTTTTTTCTTTACTAGGTTTCCAACTATTGTAATTAATTATACCAAATGATTGACATAATGTGTAAATAATTCCTACTTCCTAGAAAACCAAACAATCAGAAACTTTAGAAAGCAGAAATTTTTAAAACACAATTTGTGCTGCATTTTTTTGGGAAAAGACCCAAATATCAAATGAACAAGTTGAATTAGTGATGTTATCCCAGAATGTATATCTTATGTGGCTATCTCCAGAGAACTGCCACTTTGACAGAAACCATACTGTTATGTAACTAGCACAAATGTTGTTTCATTTTTATAGTTATTTCTCTAAACTGACTAGTGCACTAAATTGGCTATTTTGTTGTCCTTGTAAATATAGCTAGCCAATCCTTTATTATTTTAGTATCTCATAACCTGCCGGTTACAAATATCACCATCTTCCCTCAAGCTAGTCAGATACAGTGCTTGGGTTCCTTAGGTTATTATTAAAACAAAATACTTAACACTTAAATGTACTTTTTTAAAAATTATATTTTATTGATTATGCTATTACAGTGGTCCCATTTCTCCCCCATCATGCCCCTCCACCCTGCATACCCACTCCCACCCACATTCCCCCCTTTAGTTCATGTCCATGTGTCATAAGTTCTTTAGCTTCTACTTTTCCCACACTACTCTTACCCTCCCCCTGTCTATTTTCTACCCACCGTCTATGCTACTTATTCTCTGTACCTTTTCCCCCTCTCTCCTCCTCCCACTCCACTGTTGCTAACCCTCCATGTGATCTCCATTTCTGTGTTTCTGCTCCTGTTCTAGCTGTTCGCTTAGTTTGCTTTTGTTTTAGGTGTGGTTGTTAATATCTGTGAGTTTGCTGTCTTTTTACTGTCCTATTTTTGATCTTTTTCTTGGCTAAGTCCCTTTAACATTTCATATAATAAGGGCTTGGTGAGGATGAACTCCTTTAACTTGACCTTATCTGAGAAGCACTTTACCTTCCCTTCCATTCTAAATGACAGCTTTGCTGGATAGAGAAATCTTGGATGTAGGTCTTTGACTTTCATGACTTGGAATACCTCTTTCCAGCCCCTTCTTGCCTGTAAGGTCTCTTTTGAGAAATCAGCTGAGTCTGATGGGAACTCCTTTGTAGGTGACTGTCCCCTTATCCCTTGCTGCTTCTAGAATTCTCTTCTTCATTTTAATCTTGGGTAATGTAATTATAATGTGCCTTGGTGTGTTCCTCCTGGGGTCCAACTTCTTTGGGACTCTCTGAGCTTCCTGGACTTCCTGGAAGTCTATATCCTTTGCCAGATTGGGGAAGTTCTCCTTTATTATTTATTCAAATAAGTTTTCCACTTGTTGATCTTCCTTTTCCCCTTCTGGCACCCCTATAATTTGGATGTTGGGATGTTTAAAGATGTCCTGGAGTTTCCTAAGCCTCTCCTCATTTTTTTTTTTTTTTGAATTCTTATTTCTTCCTTCTTTTCTGTTTGGTTGTCTCTTTCTTCCTTCTGGTCCAATCCATTGATTTGAGTCCCAGTTTTCCTCTCATCACTACTGCTTCCCTGTGCATTTTCCTTCATTTCACTTATTGTAGCCTTCATTTTCTCATCTAATTTGTGACCAAAATCAAGCAATTCTGTGAGCTACCTAATTACCAGTGCTTTGAACTATGCATCTGATAGGTTGGCTATCTCTTGGTCACTTAGATGAATTGGCTCTGGGACTTTGATCTGTTCTCCTGTTTGACACATTTTGTGGTATTTTTTGGGTGTTATACAGGACATAAGCATAGTTTTTAATTACATTGTTCATTGAAATATGGTATACAAAACAACTAAATTCATTGTTATTTACAGAATTATAAGAACATAATTTTATAAATATTTTAAATGTTTTTATAGTTTAAAATACATTGATATAATTACTTCAAAAACAAAGTCCATTGCTATGTTTCTGGTAGATGAGGGTCTTCATTAATGGCAGGTTCTCTAAAGACATTTCTGCAGCCTGATCCTTTCTACTCAAAGCAGGACTTCCTTTGGTGTGGGCTTTATCTCACTAAATTAATATTTATAAATTTGTATTTTAAATGAATATGTAGATGTACAACAGTAGTGGTAATATTCAGACACTGACAAATGTTTTCTTAGTTCTATTTCCAAGGAATAATTGGTTAAATAATAACTGATTCCCTATTTTATATGATTTTAAATATCTCCATTCTTTTGCATTCATCATGATCTACTCTGAGACTATTTCATTCCCAAAGTATTTCAAGAACATGAACATTTGGAAATAAACCATAAACTATACCATAAAAAATAAACTAAGCGACAGATAAAATATCTTGTTCGTACTTTACTTCGAGGAGAGCAGTCTAGATTCATAACTGGAATAATTGGCCATCTGCACATTACTTATAATATAAGCAAAGCAATCCTCTTCACAGGCAACCCCCTGAGAAGCTTTTCAGTCTCAAATTTGAAGGGTTCGAACATTGAAATGATTTGCAAAGTTTATCATTTTAGAAAAAGAGTAGTTTGCATTTTTTAAAGATAGCAAATAAACTATGTGAACGTATCTTATTTGTTTTGTGGTTGTTGTGAAAGTATGCAAGCCTTAATTTACAAGAAAATTCTTCATACATGATTTTAATGAGAACACATTATTTTGTGAGGCTGATTAGATGAACAGGCAGAAAACCAGTGCTTTATTTCTGGATTTACTTATTTTTCAGTTGTTTTCTAATAATACAAGCAAAACATTATTAGCACTTCCTCTCCTGACCTCAACGTGAGATTACATGAGCTATCACACGTGAAGTGCTTCTCAGCTTTTCGTGGTTTCATGTGCATTTTCCATTTCTGACTTGGAAATACTGACCCAAGTAAGGAACCTTGCCCTAGAGTCCAAGACACCACTATCTGGTCCTTACTCTGTCTTTAACTGGGAAGTGACCCTGGGAAAACTTTCATCATCCTTTGTACCTTTCAACTCATCACCTATACAATGTCTTAGGATTGCCATTTTTAAGACTTTGATTCAAAACTTGTCCATGAGAGATTAGTTAAATAAACTTACAGTTTCCCCTGCAAAATGTGTTTTGAAATACTATACAGTACTTAATAGTCCTGGCAGGAATTTAAGAGAAAACGTTCTTATCTTGATGTTGAAAAAGGCTGCTTGTATTTATATGGTTGTATCTAAATTTTGAGGTGGATATCCTACTGTTGTTACAGAAAAGTCCTTCATATCTGGAGTGAGTAATATGAAGAATTTCAATAAATTCTTCTCCTGGCTTATAATTTTCCTTATAATATCATTAAAATTACTTTTTTTACTATTAATCTCATGTAGAATTGTGACATAAAAAATATCACTCTAGTATTTTGCTGTAGTGATGGCGTATTTTAGGAAAAGATACATTGGGGAAAAATAGGGATTTTTAAACATATACCACAAAACAATTCCTAGTTAATAAGCATTGATAGGTCATCAAGAATTTTTTGCGCATAAACTCTACTTAAAATACTCTATTATTAACTCTTTTTTTTCTGAACTTAGAGATATGAGAATTTTCTTACAAAAAAATCCCTGTGATTTCTTTTCACAATTTAGGAGTTTGTTATGGATGTACATTTCCTCAAAGTACTTTATAAAAAGAGACCAAAATTCACATTTAAAAAAATCCTGAAATAAACATTTTGCTTCTTTGGGCATTTTCTCCCTAAGGTGATAGTTTTTAGCGTGTTGGAAGGTTATTTCACTAAATAATAGGTCTCCTCTGAAGTCACAGCACAAGCTGTAATGGCACAGGGGGGGCCGCCGGCAGCATGGCTGTGCACGGCATGGTCCGGACGGTGCAGCTAACAGGCTAGGGTGTTCTTTCCGGACAGGCGTGGCGCCTTTGTCAGGGCTTTCGTGTAGGGCTTCAAACAGCACCATGCACCTTCATCTTTTGTAAGCTTTCTATGATAATGAAAGTTTAACAAAAATTCAAGATTATTCAATTTGTCCTAAATGTTCTTTCTAGCTTCTTCATTTAATCTTTGTAATAGTATATTGATGTAATATTATACCCTTCGCTACCTATCAAGGATCTTTGGGGCCACTCTTAGTCAACATCATGAATGTTTCTTAGAAGAAGTAGAAAATAAAAAAGAATTTTAAATAACTGGATGAGAAAAAAGTCCGGGACCTTATTCCAGAGCAAGAAGAGATTCCTGCCTGGCTACTCTATTTAACTGCTATGGTGCAGCCATTGTGTTGGGATGGGACAAGGGAGGCCAGCAGAAGAGGTGGGAGGGGATAGAAGATCCAAACTGTCCAGCTATATGACTTAAATTATTCAGTAAATGAAAGAGCTTCAGAGTGGCCAGAAAAAACAAAGTCTTTCGCTAAGCATGTGAAATGAACCACCAAGGCAAAGAGGCAGCAGCAGACCTGAAGAGAACTGGTGGACCCAAAATAAGGAGGCACAGATATTGACAAAGGATGATGATGAATTCAGTGGAACAAAAAATGAACTGCCAGCGGGTATGTGGCCCAGTACTGTTCCATAATTGATCAGTGGTCATGAAGCAACTGGTCAGTGGTCACATCAGCTCCATGAAGCAAGGTTTCTTGATTCCTCACTGGCATTAAGAGATACTTTAAAAGTAGTGGCTAGAGCCCTAAACACAATTACTAGGACTGCTCTCTCTTTATACATCTGCCTGTGTGTGATCCTTGCTTTGAAAGAATTTTTTAAACAACGTATAAGTTTCAAACCATAAAAAATTATACAAGAGAGATGATTCCAGGCAAAAGAATCCATATGAACAAATTAGCTGTGGCAGGAAAATAAAGGTATTAAAGGGAAAGAAAGGTAGCTGATGTTAACTGGTAATTACTCTATATGATGTAGAGTAAGGTAGGGTTACAGAGTCTTTATTGTGGTAGGTTTTAGATAATTCACTAAAAACCATGAAAAGTAAGTAAGTACTGGGAATTTTATAGGGCTTTGGATAGAGAATTGATACCATGAAAGTGGATTTCAGAAATATTGATATGAAAGTGATCTGCAGAAAGGGAAAGAACTAGAAAAAATGCAATGAAAACAACAAAAATAAATTCTATGTATGCCAATTAGAGCTTAGTATTTGGCATAGGTTATATCATTCCTTTGCTATATTTTGTATATGATACAACTTTTCAAACTAGTTATTGTTATTTCCATTTTACAGAAATAACTCTAAAGCCCAGATATTTCAAAATGCTTAAAGTCACATGGCTGGTAAGCAGCAGAAGTGGGCTCTTTCAGATTCCTTTAGAAGCCCAAATTAAGGTTTTGGTGTCAATACTATTAGAAGCTATTGCAGTTTCTCAGTAAGAAGTAATATGTGCATGAAGGATATCTCTGGAAGAATGATCCATGTGAAAAGCCTGGAGAGGCAGAACTGTCAAGACTTGGCAACCCACTGAACAGAGTAGTGGTGATGAGGTAATAGGGTAAGCAATTAACATCTCAATCCTGGATGTGTAGAACAATGAAAGTCCTATAATTACCATAGATTTGATAGCAAAACTATCTTGGAGGTAAAGAGAAGTCAGAGTATTTTAAATAATTACATTTAGCAATTGTTTTCATCAGACAATAATTGCTATAAAGCTTTTATAAATAAAGTGAAAACAATCCTTCTCACCTTTTCAAACTACAGCTAACCCCACGGGTTGCTTTCTGAGCACTGCCAATGCTTGCACAAATGACATCCTTTAAACTGCAGCCTCCCAGGCCGTAAGTGAGGACAAAAGCTGCCAAATACCTAGCTCATAGCTAGTCTTTAGGATTAATGAGAACACTCATAAAGTGCTGTGAGCTCCACAGAATAGGTACAATATAAATGAGCCACATTATTTCAGTGGCAAATACTATCCATACACTGTCCAATAGAACTGAAACAAATGCAATCTCTTGTTGCTCGTTTTGATAGTGCATATTGTCTTGCTGTCACCTCTTTCCATTCTTTTGAGGTTCCCATGGGAAAAAAATAAACATTTCTGTTTCATGCCCCACTTGTGGAGCGTACTGAGAAACACAAATCAAACAGATAATAGGACAGTCTATGTTCACTTCCTCGTAGTGCTCTTTGTATAAAATGAAATAAAAAGAGCAACACACTTGCAAGGTTGCTTCAAAGAAAGTATAAATCATATGAAAGCAAGATGGTTATTTTTAGAATGTGTTATGTTAAAGTCAAATTCATTTTTCAGTACAAAAGAAGACATTAGCTACAGTACTTTTTGCAGGCATTCAGGATTTATTTGAACTATTCAAAATTTCAAAATTGTTTTAAGTTTCAATGAAAATATCAAAACATGCTAGATATATAAGATTCCAAGTTAAAGCTGTACAACCTCTTCAGATCTAATGTTGACATTAAAATTAAATAGTTCTCCAAGATCAACAAGATATCCCAAAAGCTTTAGCTAACATCACATTAATGCCATATCATAATATATAGATTCAACAGTCTAAATGTTTTTTAGTTATCAACTGAAAATGCATAGATTTTTAAAATATAGTCACAAGGCATTTTTATGAATTTACTTCTAGCTAATTTTATATGTTTAGCAATTTATGTAATATTCACAGGAGAAAAACTCAGTATCGAAATAATGTATAGAGCCTGCCTCTGGTAAACAGACATATAGGTAAGATATAAGTGAGACTCACGTACAAATTTTAGCCAGAGGACAAATTACAGTTACATGTAATTTAGTTTAGAAAGAAGAACAAAGTAGGAGGGATCACAATACCTGAGATCAAACTATATTATAAGGTCACAGTCTGGTACTGGCATAAGAACAGACATATAGATCAATAGAATAGAATAGAGAGCCAAGAAGTAAACATGTCTCTATGGTCAATAAATATTTAACAAAGGGAGCAGATGCATAAAATGGACTAAAAATAGCCTCTTCAACAAATGGTGGGTGATCTGGACAGCTACATGCAAAAAAAAATGAAAGTCGATCACCAGCTTACACCATACACAAAACTAAATTCAAGGTGGATAAAAGACTTAGATATAAGTTTTGACACCATAAAAGTCCTAGAGGGGAACATAGGCAGGGAAAACTCAGATATTCCATGTAACAGTATTTTCATTGACATGTCCCCTATAGCAAGGGATATAAAAGAGAGAATGAACAAATGGAAGTTCATCAAAATAAAAAGCTTCTGCACCGCTAAAGAAAACAGCATTAAATGAAAAGAGAATCAACCATATGAGAAGACATATTTGAAAATGAGACTTCGGATAAGGGTGTGATCTCCAAAATATATAAAGAGCTCACACGACTCCACTCCAGGGAGGCAAACAACCCTATTAAAAATTGATCAAAGGACCTAAACACACACTTCTCTAAGGAGGACATACAAAAGGTCCAGAGACATATGAAAAGATGCTCAGCATCCCTAGCCATCAGAGAGATGCAAATTAAAGCCACGATGAGATACCACTTCAAACTGGTCAGAATGGCCATCATAAATCAATCAAAAAACAAGTGCTGAAGAGGCTGTGGAGAAAAAGGAACCCTAGTGCACCATGGTGGGAAGGCAGACGGGTGCAGCCACTGTGGAAAACAGTTTTCCTCAGAAAACTAAAAATGGAAATGCCTTTTGACCAGGCATTTCCATTGCTGGGATTATACCCTAAGGATCCTGTAACACCAATCAAAAAGATCCTATGCACCCCAATGTTCATAGCAGCACAATTTACAATAGCCAAGTGTTGGAAGCAAACTATGTGCCCACCAGTAAATTAATGGATAAAAAAACTGTGGTGCATTTACTCAATGGAATGCTACACAGCAGAGAAAAAGAAGGAGCTCCTATCCTTCAAGACAGCATGGATAGAACTGGAAAGCATTATGCTAAGTGAAATAAGCCAGGCAGTGAAAGATAAATATCATATGACCTCACACGTACAAGTGAAACCTAATCTAAAAGCAAACAAGTAAGCAAAATAGAACCAGAGACACTGAAATAAAGAACAAACTGACAATAACCAGAGAGGAGGGAGAGAATAATAATGGGGGAAAATAAGGGTTGGGCTATTAAGAAACATATACAAAAGACACGTGGACAAAGCCAAAGAAAGGGAGTAAGTTTCAGGATGCAAGGCAGGGATGGGTGGGGTGGGGGGCATGGTGGGGTGAAAATAAAGACAACTCTACTTGAACAACAATAAAAAATTTTAAAAAATTAATTGTAAGAAAATAGATTTCAGTGCAATATAGTCTGAATAAAATAAAATAAAATAAAATAAAATAAAATATGAATGGGAATTAGAACAGAAATAATAAAGATTCCCTTTAAAACTGAGTTTGAAATACTTAATATATATATATGAAATACTACAATTCAAGAATATTTCACAATAATACCATAGAGTCAGTATGATGATTACAAGAATTAAATGGAGTGGGGGAGCTAAAAGAGAGTAAAAGGAGGGTAAACAGTAATAGACAGAGACTTGACTTTAGATGGTAAACACCCAGTGGAATATCAGATGATGTATAATAGAATTATACACTTGAAATCTATATAATTTTATCAATCATTGTCACCCAATTAATTTAAATAAAAAAATCCCAAAACATGTGGAGTGGAAAATGGAATATACATGTGTCCAGAAAGTATCCAGCCACAAATAGAGACATATTGAAGAAGACACAAGATACAAGGAACATTGTACATAGGACAATGAAGCCTCAGTCCCCTTCAAAGTAGGCACCTTGGGACCTGACACAGTTCTCCAAGTGGTCACCATCTGCCTTGTTGTATTTTCCTGAATCTCATCAACAGTTTGAAGTCTTTTCCTTTCAAAGGTAATTTTACTTTTGGGAAAAGCCAGAAGTCATAGGATGCCAAATCTGGACGGTAGGGAGTCTGAGTCACCTGGATGATTTGATATTTCACCAAAACAATCTGCAGGAGACATGATGTATGAGCGGGTGTGTTGTTGTGATGAAGCTAAGCTGCCAATCACCAGCTGCCCATAGCTGCATCCTTCTGAATCATCTGAAGAGTTTCTACAGAGGAATGTTCAAGCTAACTGCAAAATTTGATGCAGATTCTTTGCTCTACTCTCTGTCATTTTGAATGTAATGGCTACACAGTGCATATGTTCACACAATATCTACCATCCCCACTGACTAGTACATGGGTATCATCATTGTTCATGCATGTGTCTTCTAGTCCACTTTCTTTGCCAAGTTACATCAATGCCACACAAACCATTGTCTTTATGTTAACAATGACTGGACTTTTTTTGGACAGACATTATATATATAGTTGCCATTTATGTAAAATTGCAAAAACACCAGCAACACTAAAAATTTTGCACAGAAGAGTATGTAATGAGGAGATCTGGGCTCTTAAAGTTCATTCATACTATATCAGAGAATTGAATGGAATTTATAAGAGAGGAAGCAGTGAAATCAGTTAGGTAGCAGTTGCAATTGTCTAGGTGATAATTACTATTGGCTTTGACCAGAGTGGAGACCATGTAGATAGAGAAAAATGGGATTTAGGACTCATTTAGGAGGTAGACTCCGCGAGACTTACAGAAAAGTCTCAGAGTGGAGAGACTGGTAGCAATCTAGGAAACTTCTGGCTTGAAGGTGCTGATCAATTCTTTTCACCCTTCAAATGATTAGTTAATTCTGGGCTGCACTCTGCTATCCTGCCCCCAACTGTCCACTTGGATATCTCTCCGCCTTCCTGCACCAATATAAAATTTATGAACTGAGGGACAGTTTTCTGTTTTGCTGGATGGCAAGCAGTGTTGGGTGGTCTATAGACTGGGTGCTCTGTACTTCTGAAATGGAATGAAGCGTGAGATCTTTGAGAAAATGCAGACTTAATACTATATTAATTAAGTAATTCTTTATTTAAGTATTATACAGCAAGAAGTATTTTCTTTTCTTACTTTTCAAATAAGCTTTTTTGGAACACTTCTCCTATTCTAGCTATGTACTCAAGGTACAATAGAGACACTGGCATGATACTACCCGCTGTCATGGAGCCAGCGATCAAGTAAGCAGATAGTTTCTACAAGTAAATGAGGATTTTAGTTTTGGAGATTTGGGGGATGCTAGATATGTTCTACACAGAACTCTAGGTGATGCATCCACAGCTGTGAACACGAACACTGAGTGACATGTACACTTCAGGTTAGTGTCCTTCATGCCTTTCAGTGTGTATGTGTTTCCCCTCGGCCAAAAAATCAGTGAAAAGATTCAGTTAGAAAAGAAATGACTCACATAAACACGGATGAACACTTAATATGTAAATGAGGAAGCGATTACAAGTCCATATTTCTACAACTTCAACTCGACAAATCCAAGTATTTATAAAAGATTATATAAGAGTATGAACCTAATAGCATGAAGAACACCAAGCAATATTTGGGTAGAAATGGAAGTAAATTGAATGACTCGAAAGTTTTCCTACCTGAGAAAAAGAGGTGTAAAAGTTAATAAAGTTGGAAAATATGTCTAATGAAAAAGGCTAAAGAAGTGTTGATCACTCAGTCCAAAAAAGAAAAAAAAAGAAAAAAAAAACACAAATGTTTCTAAGGGCGTGAAATGTATATCAAGTAGAATGAAGAGCTATTTAAAGATGGAAACTAAACTATACAACTATTTCCAGTTATGAGCACTAAGTAAAGCCTTAGCTATGTTAAACAAAAAAGTTTCACCGCCACGGCTTTTCTGAAAGAAGGGTTTATGGAGCCAAATGCCAGCCCGAAAAGGACGCAGGGCCTGAGGTGTGCAGTCTGAACCACCAGCTGCAGGGCTGCATGGAAAGCGCAAACCCGTCTGCTGCCTTGGAATGTTCAGTCTCTTTCACATGTGGAAACAGTTAGAGAAGAATGTACCGTATTTTGCTGTGTATAATGCTCGCTTTTTGCCCCGATTTTTGAGGGAGAAATAAGAATGCACATTATACATGGGGAGTACTAATTCCATATCTATATACAGGTTTTTAATATTTAAATTTATGCTTATGCATTAAAAGTATAACTCTAGAAATCAATAATGATATTTATATGCAAAATTATACCCTGGAACACGATAATCAGCTTTGTTTGTAAATATAAATAAATAAACAATTGAATTTAAAAATTAAAGCAAAAGATTTTTTTCCCCTGAAAGTTTGGGCCAAAAACATTGAACAAATTTGTATTGGCTATAGAAAAAGTGGGGCATAGAAGACGAAGTGGGGCTAGTTCTATGACAGGTGCATGGACCATGAGGAAGAAGCCTTTGCTACTGTGCAGAGATGGTGGGCAACAGTCTGCAAAGTTCACGTGCAGGCAGAAAGTAGAGGGGCCTGATGATCAGTGGAGCCTGACTACTCTTTTCAGAGAATCAGGAAAATAGACATCAGGATGCTAATTCAAAGTTTTGACATACATTCAAGAATGTAAATAGTTCTGCTGGCTTTGCCCTGCTGTTGTTCACTGATTAACCTCTCGTCTCTTACTTTCACCCTTCAGCCTGTTGTAATTAATTAAGGAAACCTCAGAATTTACTCCTTGTCAATGGACAGTGTTTTGAAATTGTACTTGTGTTGGTCTGGAAATCTGGCAACATGTTTTATAATTTTCTTGTCTGAAAATATTTAAAAATATGTATATAAGGTATATCTCATCTTTGATTAGCTATTAAAACAGTATGTGGAGAAAGGGTAGTGAATCATTTAATAAGCATATCATTGTTTCAGAAAGAGTGTAAGAAAATATATTCATTAATGTTTAGAACTTTTATCATTTTTTATTTCCATAACTGTAGTGTATTCAGACTGTTTAAATATTGGAAGAACAAATACTGTGGCAATATTTTGTATGAGAAACAATCCCAGAAAATGGCTAGAAATGTTCATTTCTTTTATCTGTGTTGTTAATTGTTTAAAATAGGCTTTCAGGGTATTTTCAAAGTTGATTTAGCATGTTGATTCTTTCTGGAGAGGATCACAGATTCGAGAAATAAGCTAACTGGTCACACTTTTTCTTCCATCATTAAGACTACCAGAAGTGAAGCTTTTTGGCCTTAAATGGCCCATAGAGTTCAAAACCAGTCTGGCAAACTTTCAAAAATAATTACCTACTGAAACTCATCACAAGTCTGAATGCGGCACCATGTCATGATGAGGTTGCTCAGGTCACTTAGCACCTTTTGTTTCCACTCAACATAAAACCAAGGACAGGCATGTCTCCTACAAGTGTGGCACTTTCCCTGTCACCCTGTCAGTAGCACGGGTGCTGTTAAAAAGATTCAGCTGCTGATCAGCAAATCCTTTTTTTTTTTAACGCAGCAAATGTGTATAAAGACATAAAGTTGAGTAAAAAATGATATCTGTCAGTAGAAAGGATAAATGTTTATTACATCAGAAATTTTATATACTGAGCTCTGTATGTGAGAAAAGTAGGAATACAGTTTTATCATAGCAAAAGTCTTACTTTTTAATTGCAGCTATAGATTTGAATGTTAATTATCCTAAGACCAATTGCTATAAATATTATAACCCTACATACCTGTGTGCATTCTTATAAACATTTGCATGCATACTCACCTATTGTCTGTGCAAGTGGATGAATCCGTAGGTAAAGAGAAAGGACATAAAAAGAAGAAATTCATAAAAAAACTACCTTTAAGTGGGCCTAATCTTATAGATGCATAAAATGATGAAATATAAGTCATTGCCAATCCACAATATTTTTCACCTGGCTGTTGAATATTAGCAGTAGTGCTTCAGTTCTTTAAATTAGACCTTATGCTTTCTCAGATTTCATAAAATAAAATCTGAGGTTGCCAACCTCCAATACTTACGAGTCAATTCAATCTGTCTCAGGCTTCATCCCCACTGGAAACTCTTCTTTCCTCAGATGCAAAATGAAGAGTTTGCTCACAGGATGATTTAAATGTATTTATATTTGAACTAATGTAAAACTTTGAATTTCTCTAAATATTTAGTCATTATATGGATCTGCTGTTTTGTTTTCAGTGTGGAGTAAAATTATCTTAAAATATTATTACTTTTAACAAAATAGATGTCATGTTATGTTGTATGATGTAAGTTTACAAGATTTTTTCTGAATTCTTATAACCAATCATCATAAAATGATAGCTATAAATACAAATGGATACCAGAGGCCATAGACTTAATGGCCTATAAGTTGAACTGATAACAGGATGTGTAAATCAGGGTCTCTGCAGGATTATGAGCTAAGGTGGGGCTTGTTACCAGTCAAGTCCAAAGAGCCTACGAAAGCATTCAAATCAATTTCAAAACAACAGCAACAACAGCAATAATGGCGTATTCATAGTCAACCAGAACACATCTGTGGATTAGATTTGCTTTTGAGTTAACATGTTTTTCTAACAATGTGTTGCTTGCAGTTTTCCTATGAAAACTAAACACTTGAAAAAAAACAAGAAAAGCTCCGAGGAGCTATCTGTTACATTACTTGCAGCAGGCATGGCTGTGGGCCAGTTTTTTATCACACAAATTGCCAGATATTGTTACTGACAGTGGGTTTGCACTTTCTTTACCTGAGTGGATGGTGTTTACCAACAGAAATTTTTATCCAAGCTATTACAATTATTGTCATCATTCTCAAGCAACAGATTGTGCAGCAAAGGTGCCACACAGCCGACTGTCGGATATGTGTGGTTACTGACAGTTATTAATTTGCTCATTATTCAAAATTTCACTGCACATTCAACCATAGGGGTCACTATCCCTGAATACCAATGGGATTTATTTTCACATTTATCTCAGCTGTATTACGAGAAAAAACATGGCGGACGTTTGTTTTAGGTAAACTTCTTTTTTCTGTAATAGGAAAATATTCTATGTCATGATGAATGAAGAGTTTCATTTACAATTGTACTTCTATAAGGTAACTCCAGAAAGCATGACTACTTGCTGCAGCAGAATGAGGGAGGGACCGGGAGAGAGGCGATAAAGGCCTAAGGTTAACAAAGTAACCTGTTTAAAATAAACACCCCCTTGGACAGACAGAAGTCACAGGAGACCATTCTCACACCTGGGCATTTTTTCGTATGGCCTACAGAAACTCTCATCACCCTATTCAAGCTCATCTTATGCCAGTCCTTCACTCCTGCCCGTGTTGAATCTGCCCGTGGTCCTCTACTCCTTCCACAATCAGTGAAGGGCTCTGCAATGCTCTTGGCATCCTAACCAGAATCTTCTACACCATCAGTTCATCAATGAGTTTTTCTTACCCTATACATCCCATTAATCCTCCTGTCTAATAGATTCCATCTTCTAAATGCCTCTTAACACTGTTTACTTCTCTCCAACCATCCTTCCCCACAGTGGTTAGTCCACCACCATGTGTCAAGCTCCAAACTTTAGGTTGCAAAACAATCACTTCCATGTTTATTTAAAATTACAATCATTCCCCTAAACCCTTAATTGCAGGAATGTGGAATTATTTTGTAAATACCCAGATAATTCAGTGCCAATGCCAGCCCTTTCTACAGTGTTCTGCAACTAAGAGTATAAGCGTGAATACCAATTAAACAAGCATAATAAAGTGTCTCCAGTGAAAAAAAGTGAAAGAACTACCCTCCCTTTTCTCAGAGTATTTACCTGATAACACTTGCAGTTTTGAATTCGTTCTCTGTCCCTTTGATATACATGTGAATCTTTTAAAAAGGTAAATACTCCTATTGCCAGTTTTACAAACTGGAATAAGTTCTTCATCGAGTTTTCATGTGTCGTATATGTCCAGCTACATAAAAGATCAAAACTTCTTTCTATCTTTGTAATCTCTTTAGCAGATGGCCTGTGATGCACATCACATTCTGCTTTAATGCATATTCAATAATGCAACACTGTTCTTTCTATTCTGCCTTGTGGAGAGGATTTCTAAGTTGTCAGAGGATTTTGTTTTCAATTATATTTCCCCTCGAAGAGACAATTTTATGTAAGGTTATTTTGCTGCTTACGTTCGGTAAATTAACTGAAGGAGAGTGTTATATAGGGCAGAAAGACAATGTAGTTTAATGTAGGTATAGTGACTCTGTTTTAAGATAATTCAATCCCAGGATAATTTTAAGATAATTCTTGTCCCAGGAGCAACTGATGGAAGAAGAACAAGCTTTAAGATTTAGTACTCAATTAATAACACTTTCAATCCCCAATTTTGCCCATCCCAGTATAACTGATGTAATTTATGCAAATTAGACTTATGTAATTTTATTACAAAATATTTTGAAATTTTCTTTTCTCCTTATAACTCCACAAAGTCAGTCATAAGATTTGCTCACTTTTTATTCATTCGTAGCTTGTTGGCATACTCAACTAAGATTTCAAATCTTTATTTTAGGGTGAGAGACATCTTAAAAATCAGCTATGCAAATCCTTCATTTTACAGAGTCCTGCATAGGTTAAATGCCATGCAGCAAAATACAGTGTCCTCACTGTCACCTACACTGAGGTACATCCTTCGCTCTTTGACCTTATTTTTTATGACTTTTTCTCTTTCCTCAAGCCTTGCTTGACTTTTTTGCTGTTCCTCAGGCCTAGCAGACAAGCTCCTGCCCCAGAGTGTTTATATTTCCACCTCAGGCTAGACATGTTTTCTTTCAAATGTCTGTGGGTCACTCTCTTATTTTCCTCAATTTCCCCCCTAATATTATCTATTCTATCACAGGCCCCCTCAACAATGCAATCAAAACACCTACACAATACCACCCATACACACATTCTGTCCTCTTGCTCTTCTTTAGTTTTTTCATGGTACTTAACATGATCCTAACTTTATTTGCAAATAAAAAAATTAATAAGACTAACTATAGGGTATGACTATGTCAGAGTTACTTTCAATGTATACTTGCATTCTGTATTTTCATTTCTTTGCACTTTTGCATATTAACACATAAAGTCTTTCAAATAAAATCAAATAAGAATCCAAAAATTAATCCATGAGACAATGAAAGTTACATGCTTACATTACAATCAAAATTACAAAAGACAGATGATCAAGAAAAATAGTCAGTGCTCCTACCACAACCATTTATTTCATTGACTTGAAATAAATTCTAATGAATAACTAATACCAGGGAACAGACTCAATCCATTCATTCTCTGTACCTCACAATCTACACCAGTAGGTCTCAAACTCTTTGTGCATCATGATTGTAGGGAGGTGTATTAAAATACAGGTTCCTACTCCCTACCACAGCAGTTCTAATTCAGTAAAACTGACAATTCACATTTTTTGTAAGTTCCTAGATGATGTTGATGTGGCTGCTTTATGAACTACAAACTGACACCCATTTGAAAGGTAAAGCACCTATAACTTGGTGCTTAGTATGTATGACTTTATCTCCCCTAGGAGATGAGTCTCATAAGGAACTAATGCTGAGGTCTGAACTGTGTATGGATTCAAGCAATGACAATATGTACACATATTAAGGATACATTCTTGATATGTTAAAATATAATTTGCTTTATAATACAAAGAAAATTAAAATAATAACTGAATGCTGAAATCATGCAATGAGGCAAAATCTATTCCAAATTTGTTCTTAAATAGACTATCGACAATTTCTTACCAAATACTTACAACCTTTAAATACAATTAGAAAATTTCTATGATTAAATTTGTGTAAAGAAAAAATGTATTACCTTTTTATGTGAGATGCAGACACAGAAGCAAATATATTTGAAATTAAAGGTCATAATTGGTTTTTTAACAAAGGTATTTCATTGATTTTTAAAATGGAAATATAACTGATATGAAAATAATCACACACATGTAATGTGTACATATCGATGAGTTTGAACATATGTACATGCCTGCAAGACTATCTCCTCAATCATGGTATTAAATATATTCATCAGTGCCAGGTCTTTTACTGAGATTATTGCTAGTCACAGTCAATGCCTGATTCTTCTTTTTTTAATTCCTTTACCAGAGAAATAACTGTGGAATACTAAATCTTTCAGCAGAGACAGAGGATGGAAAATGTTACATTAAACAGGGCGGTATAGTAATCAGGCAAAAAAATCAGAAGAGACAAGAATCATGTAATGGGTATCAGAATACTCTCTCCTAAATATGACATTTTGGCATAAGGACTGTTTTGAACTGAAGGCAATTAACTCTCTGCCCTCTCCTATTTGTTTAAAATCAGGACACACATTTTCCTTTGCAAATATTAAAAAATGCCTATTTTTTAAAATGTCTTTCTATTTCATATTAAAAAAAAGAAGAATGATTCACCCACCAACTTGAATCTGCAAAACAAACCTTACTAAATGACCCTTATCTTCCATTAGTCCCCAAATATACCATCCCTCAAATCCCAAATAGCCCCCCTTCCTTTGTCCAGTTACTTCTTGCTCATTGTTAAAATTATATACAATTGTATATAAACCCCAGATTTAATATTATTGTTAAAATTGTATATAAAACCCAGACCTAACATCATCTATAGCATTTTAACTTATTTTCTTTGAGGCCCTTGCTTGCATACAAATAAGCCTTTTCTTTTATTCTTTAAAAATTTTTTTTCAGTTTGTTTCATGGACCCTAGGTGCTGAACCTAAGAGAGAAGGGATTTTTTTTTTCCTCCTCTATACATTCAAGTACTTCAGAAGAAGCGCATTGGTTATTTTCTTAAATATATATCAGAAATCATCCAAATCTGGCATTTGTGTCTTTATAAGTCTCATTGGTGGTGCTAGGAGTAGCTGTAGATGAAAACCATTCATTGGGTTAGGCCAATGTCTGTATTTTATACATTAGGAAGCAAAGGCAACAGTGTCTACTCCGTAATTGACTTCCATTAATAAATTTGCAGGATATTTCTTTTTATTTTTCAAATGGACCTTACCTGGCTCATGGTGATTAGGTCCAGCTAGGATTGGGATTTTCACTATAACTACTGATTTCATTGCTTTATTTTTTTAATTGGAAAAATTACTTCCTTCATGAGGCATACAATGATCCACTTTACTCTCCAAACACCTAGGCAAGTTTAGTTTTCCTGCCCTCAGTCCCCCATAATGCTCTTTTCACATTTCTCTAGTTTACAAAATTGGTAGTGATTTCTTAAAAGTACTAGATCATCTAGAAAAAATATTCATATCATCATTAAAAACATAGCAGTAATAAAAATACCCAGAGAATGTACAGAGAACCAAAGTGAAATATGCTGATATTATTGTTATTTCTATCTGTATCAGAACACTGAATCAAAACAAATGTTACCTGAGAGTGGCATAGTGGATAAAGTTTACAGATTCTATACTAGAAGAAGAAATGGTTGAATAATTTTCTGTAGGAGGCTTTTTCAATGCATGATTCCTAGAGAATCACTCCAGGCTTTTGTGAATTTTCATTTGTTGAGAAACAAGAAACAAAAGATCTATAACTGAGTTATTGGCATACTTGCAATATTGACTTGTATCCAGAATAAATCTAATTCAATTCACCTACTCCCTGCAAGACAAAAATTCAAGAACCCACTTCACATGGAACTGAGAAGGCTGCTTGATCAAATATGGCCTGTTCCCCAATGAATTTATTTTTAGAGGCAACATATTAGGAGAGTTCAATCTGAGAATTCACTCTGAGACTAGAATACTTGTGTTTGGATCCCAGCTCTGGCACTAAATGTTGACTAGCTGTGATTACTAGAGTAAATTATTTAATCTCTCTCTATATCTGTGACTCCAAATCTTTAAAAATAAAATAGAAAATGGTGATCACTAAAGATATTAAAGTTTAGCCCATTTGACACAAGGAGCTATGATAGGCTTTCCGTTACCTGCGGTTACTCACAATAGTACAAGTCAAGTGTCTTTGAGTCTTAACACAAGCTACAAAACTATGACAATTTAATTTTGTGCCTGAAGCTGAGCTAGTGTAGACTCTTTCCTTTTTAAAAGCAATATCCAACCAAGTGGAAAAAATAGACAACTCTGAACTATGGTTCTCTTTCTTTCCAATTATCTGCTCACTCAACTATGAACATCACCATCATTGACCTTACTTTTTTTTGAGTCAACCAACAGCAATTAGACTATTATTTCACTCACTTCTAAATTCAAAATAAAGGCTGACACATCATCTTCCATGGGTAATGAGAAAGTAAGAACCTAAACAACATTACAGATTCTACGCTTTTTTTCATTTACATGCTGCGTTGCTCAAGAGAGAAAAATAATGTTTGCCATTCAGACTCAAAGTTTCTCCTTCTAAGAACATTAGTGAAGGATATGAACATTCAATGCACTCTAGAAATACAATCCAATCACATATTACTTATACAAGAATGTATATTTAACCCAAAATCAATTTACTGTAATCTAAAAAAGTAAAGTACTTTTTAAAAAATTTATTCTGATAATTCAGCTTTTGACCCTAATTAGAAAATTACATGTTACACAACACACAATTCTTGCTTCTGTTTTCATACTTTAAGTTGGTGTTCACCAAGTAAAACTAAGCACATAAAAAGTTGTCCTTTACTAAAGTCATTTTGAAACACAAGAAGATATGCATAATCTCAAAAATGCTTCTTCATATACTCTTTCTTATCTTGTCTCATACACTTCATCTTTCCACCTCCCCTGATTCCCCCAAATTCTTCCCCAACTCAATCAATGCAGAACTCCAGTCACCTTTCCTCACCTCGCTTTTACCCTTCCCATCACTTTTAGTTCCTTTCAGCACAATTTCCCACACTTTCCAGTGTAAATCAAGCAAGATGCTGAGGCTTTCCAAGTAGTGTTTCATCCATTAATCAAATCTGTGCAAAACTACTCAGGAGTCCGTAAAGCAACAAACATTTTCCATACATGGTGAAGAGGAGCAGAATATGCCTCCCCAAATTATGCCATTTGAACATAAAAATGATGTTGAGCTCAACACAATTGAGAAGAAACATATATAAGAAAATCTCTCTGCCCTCCCCTACTTGCATAAAAGTAGGATGTAAATTTATAAAGGTGCCCTCCCTCCCCTCTTTGCCAGAAAAGACAGAAGTTAATAACTACAGACAACTGTAGACCATTCATCAGCTCAGGGATGGCATCAGAGAAACAACTAGCCCTTACATTCCATTGGTTCCCCCATGCATTTATTAGTCCACAATTTGCTACCCCCCAAAACTCGGTCCTTTCCCCTTGTCACTGTCTGTAAATTTATTGTTCTTTTGTTACAATGCTATGTAAGCCCATGTTCTAAACACCCCTTTGAGATATTCAGTAGTGATTATTCCCAGATGCATGCAAGATGTATGTATTAATAAATTTCTATTTGTTTTTATTTTGATAATCTGTCTTTTGTCAGTGTAATTTCCAGCGCCCTAAACAAATAGAAACATTTTTTTCTATCCCATACTACCTTTAAACACTCAGATGCTGTGTACAGCATCTGACACTTCTTACTGAACATCAGGATTTTTCATAACAGATAAAACAAGCATTATACACTACACATCTAATTTGTTCCAGTTAGATAGGTCTGAAGTGCCTTTATAAAAAACTGATATAATTTCATCTTATATATGTTCACTGTTCCTTATTCAAACATTCTATTTAGAATTTTTAAATTAGTGCCAATAAGTGAGAGCTTCTGTGGGGGCGTTGAGCCAATGGATTTATATCTAATAGAAATTCTAGAACTGAATAATTACTGAGCTGGCTTTCTTAAACTCATTATCTTATTCAGTAGAAGTTAATGTAACCTTATAATATTAATTGAACCAAAACAGTTTTTTAAAATAAATATTTGAAGACATCATATATTCCAGTTGACAGCATTATGATGATGAGTTTTAAATACAGAAGTGACTATAATACTAATTTTTCTTCCAGGCTTATTATTGAATTAAATACTTTATGGTCAATGATTAATGGTACTAATTATATTCACTTTCAGAATTACTTCAATAATAATTTATTCTCTTCTGCTTCTGAGTAATTAATTGGAGTAGATGCATCTTAGTTTACATTGCCTTGTCTCATAAAAAGGAGTTAGTATTGTCTATTAAACATTTTAGAAATAATTATGTTTGGGGCAGTTACGATGGCTGGCTAAACTATTTTTCTTTTTTCCTTTACATGTTGTCTGCTAGTTTTCTAACTAAAACTTCTTAACTACCATTCATTACTCAGCTATGTTCCAACTGTAATGAAATTTATGAAGGTTTTCATTACTTAATGTATCCTGAAAAAATTGCTTAGCACTCTGTAAAGTCCAACTTAACATTGATTTACCCCTTGCTTTTATAGTTTAATATCTTTTCATATTTCCAAGATGATATTATACAATCATTTAATGCAACAATTTAAGTGACTCAGCCTCATATCCTTATTTGTTTTCACACATTATCATCCACATGCACTCATGTATCATAAAGTCACAATCCTAATTTTCAAACATTTTTTACAGTCATCTTGTTTAATATGCCCTCGCCTGCATAACTAAGCCTTCAGTTATTTAAAAGCCATGTAATAAGAACTGCTTGAATAAAGAAAAGAGACTTAGGAGCTAATTTTCATGATAGCAATAACTATTTTTTCCCATGAGTTTAAAAGTTGGCTGTATACTAGTATAAAACCTATATGTCACAGAGAAAATATATCATTTTATTACATCTAGTTTTTTTTTTCAAAAGTAAAAAAGGCCATCCTGCCCCTTAATGCCAGTGATCCTGTCACTAGCTCAATGCTTCTTATATAACCTTTAGAATTTATTGCTGTGATAAACAAAGTCCAAAGCTCAAGATGTTTCAAGTAACTGAAATGCTGATTTGATTACAAATAAATCCAGCCTTCAGATGCAAATTGTGTTTCAAAATTAATTTTGTTCTACTAATCGTGAAAACTAATGCTTGGGGAAATTTTCATATACATATATTTTAACAAGAAAAAGTGTTTCAGCACTCGGCATTTGGTTGACACTCATTGCTCTTGCTAGAACTTGTACGAGTCACGATGCTGCCCCACAGGAGAAAATGCTTCATCAATTGTCCCTTGCTCGCCACTCATTGGAACAAATTAATGACAAGTATCAAAAAAATTTTACACATATATAAAATTTTTTAAAGGTGCATCTTCACCATTTTCTATTTTATTTTTGATCACAATATTCCATTGGACATAATACTCCAGTGCTAAAACACTAAGCATTTTTGTCCCACTTTATTGTTATTTTAGAAACTCATGGGAAGAATACATTTGTACAACTTCTCTGCACTTATTGAGGAGTTTATTTGAAAAAAAAATATGTATATATATATAAATCCTCATCTGAGAATATGTTGTTATTGATTTTAGAGAGAGGAAGAGAGAGAGCGGGAGGGAAACATAGATGTGAGAAGGAAACACCTATGTAAGAGAGAAACATCAGTCAGTTGCCTCTGGTATGCACCCTGATCAGGGAGACTGGGGATTGAACTCACAACCCACCTGTGCCCCGACTGGGGATCAAACTTGCAGCCTTTTGGTGTATGGGACACCATTCTAATCAACTGATCAACCTGGCCAGGGCTTGAAATATATTCTGGATTGGAGTTATTTTTCTAAGGGTATAAATGTCTTTATGTTTCTAAATATTTATTGCCTTAACTCTAATATTCTAGCTTTCTAGAAGAATGTTGCATTTATTTATATGAATAAGAATGTTTTAGCATACACATTTAAAAACATAATTTGCTATTAAGGTTTTTCAAAATGATATTTCAAAGCTGGATAAGTTTGTATGAGTTAATACCTTATGAGAGTGTTTATTTAGTATACTTTATTTTAGTATTTCTCATTATGTTAATTTTTCACATTTTATAATTTCTGCATAAATTGTGATTATGCTCTTT
The DNA here is from genome assembly GCA_004027475.1 of Anoura caudifer. Taxonomy (NCBI): domain Eukaryota; kingdom Metazoa; phylum Chordata; class Mammalia; order Chiroptera; family Phyllostomidae; genus Anoura; species Anoura caudifer. The sequence goes on from PVKU01001985.1 coordinate 205,333, forward strand.
TACTCTGTTAGCCATGTTACATACTATTTCATTTTATCTTATTAGAACTATATGTGTGTGTGTAAACATGGAGCACAAGCCTACATTTACAAAGGTTCAGGAGAGGAGAGACATAACGAAAAGTCAAGAAGAGAAGTTCATTTCATAGTTAGTTATAATCTCCTAAGAAAACTTTCTTGCTTATAAGTGCTTCATTTTGATCAGTAGTATTGTCAATTATTTATTCTATCAGGTGTCCCAAAAGGAAAACACATCAATATTCATCTGTAACATCCTTCCTGCACTTTTTTTTTTTTTTAAGGAAAGTAAACTGTAAGCATTTTCCTGCAGAGCTGCACCTTATTTTTTTTTTTATCTTGTAACTCCATAGATCCTTTAACTTAACCAATTTTGAACTTGGATCTAAAGTAAAATCAAGGCTACTTTAGTGTTTATTTTCTTGATACATCTGTACTTACTGACTCATAGTTACTATATTTGAGGAATCATAATTTTAGTTCATATCCAAGGCATCTGTTGAATAATGTACTTTTGACTAAATCCTGCACTGAAATTCCAGCCCTTTTTTCTGACATGTCATAATAAAGGGAATACGTTTGGCTCTAAATTTTGGAAAAGTCTTTGCTTTAGATGCAGGGGCACCCAGCCAGTGGCCCACAGGCCACACGTGGCCCAGGATGACCATGAATGCAGTCCAACACAAATCATAAATTTACTCAAAACTTTTTTTTACCACCAGTTTTTGTTAGTGTTTGTGTATTTAATGTGTGACTCAAGACAACTGTTCTTCCAGTGTGGGCCAGAGATGCCAAAAGTTTGGACACCCCTGCTAAAGAATATTCAATTTTTATTTAATATAATGCATAAGCTTGTGGTTCAGAAAAACAAGCAAAATGTCTCAAAGTATGTTAAGTATAAGTAAGTAGTTTATAGCAGGCCATGTATGTTAAAAATAGAAAAAGATGGAGACACAAAGAGGTACTGAATTTTTAAGAGGCCTTAAATATACATGAGGCACCTGTGCACTCAGCATACATATATGAAAAATATATGAGTACTAAATAATCCTTAAGACCTCCATTATACAAGCTGACAAGGATTCTGACTCTGCACGTCTTCTGACCAAGAGGTACTGGTAAAACCTATGGCTATTCAGCAGGTTAAAAGGCAAGCTACAGACATTGGCCAGGCATATTTATCTGTGTGTGTTTCCCAAACACAAATGTGTGTATCGGGCCAGTACATTTACCCCCACCATGAGTCCCTTGCTCAAAACTACAATTCCGGACCTTATAACTACATGATCATTGGGGAAAATAATGTCAAAGAGACAGAACATATAAACACTGCATACCTCAGCAATCAGGTATCGTGGTCTTTCCAACCTGCTTGCACCTTATCCTAAGTATGCTAACCTATCTCACCTCTCTCCTCTTTCCTTCTCTCTATGTGTTTTAAACAGATTCAATAGGCCATGTGATTGAACAATTTAATTTTGTGAGGCTTTCTGTGCATGGAATTTCGGATAACTTGCCTCATCGTGTGATTGGAGGCTATCTTTGCATCAAGGTAATTTTCTAAATTTCATTTCAGTTACTGAGCATACCCTCAAGATTAGCCTATACAACATCTTTTAAGTTTTTAACTCAAAATAGTCACGCTTTGGTAATTGTTGACTTCAGAACTCGTCAAACCCTGTACTCACTGCATTTTGACAAAAACAATATTTCAGCACTTGGCACTTGCTAAGACTTATATGAGCCATGATGCTGCCCTGCCCCACAAATGCTTCATCATTATGTAGCTACTTGTCTGTTTCACGAATTCTGAAATAATTAATGATGACCACCAACTGAGGTACAACTGTAAATTATTTGATGTATATATCAGAAATTCCATTGTGACTCAAAATGTCCCACTATTTAAAGTTGTCAGATGGAAAATTTCAGGAGTGGCTGATGTTTATAAAGAATTTGACAAAAGAAAAGGAAAGAATGCACCTGTTTTTCAAGAATTAATTTTTATTTTCTTCTGTTTTTGAGATAAGCACTTATTTGAGCCTTATGTGGCGAAGAAAGTGATCTGTCAATGGGAATATTCACAATACCATCTGGGGATATTTTCCTTCACATTTTGATATATAATAATGATAATGCCAATAATGACATATTTAAAAATAGCTCATTTCTTGGAAAGATTAATTGATGTCTAAGATATTACCCCAGTCTTAAAAATAAGAAGCAAAAGTACAACTCTGCTTGGCTGAATTGCTCTTTAGTAAATTGCTATCCAAATACTAAAGGTTTATTTTTTATCTTTATTATGGAATACATTAAATTTTTGCTAATAATATGCCCTGGCTCCTGTGGCTGAGTGTCTGCCTGAGAACCAAAGGGTCACTGGTTCAATTCCCAGTCAGGGCACATGTCTGGGTCGTAGACCAGGTCCCCAGTGTGGGGCACACAGGAGGCAACCACACATTGATGTTTCTCTCCCTCTCTTTCTCCTTCCCTTCCCCTCTCTCTGAAAATAAATTAAAAAATATAATCTTTAAAGAAAATTAAAAAAATTCTTAAAATAAAGCCCAGTTTTTAAAAGTGCCCAACATTCATTTCCTCATTGAATGTTTTGCTTATTTAGAGCAATGTAAATTCCAACACAACAAAAATGACATGAACTACACATTCCCCCCCAAACACACACATACACAGTATATTTTTTGTCAGCCTCAGCATGCAAAGAGAAAAAATAAGGATTAATAAATTTTATTCTAATACTTGTTCAGACATCCATTTAAAGCACAAGTTGAATCTGGTTTAAATAAAAGAACTCAAATCATTTAAATATAATCTGGAACTGGAAGAAAATATTGGGATTAGTACTGATTTTCTGACAGTCACACACTCAGTGTCTGGGGAATTACCACAGGAGCCTCTAACAGAGCCCAGGATGCTACACCTTGTGCAGGTTCATCCCTGGTGGGATACTGTCCATCCAGCCCACAAGCTCTTTGGTAGTCTGCTGTATTTGTTTTTAATGGCGACTTCACTGATTATTTAATGAATAACTTAAAGAAAGAAAAGAAAAGAAAAGAGAAAAGAGAGGAGAAAAGAAAGGAGAAAAAGAAAAGAAAAATGTTGACTTCAGATAGTGAAGTGGCTTTACCAGCATTACAACTCAGACAGATTTTGGGCAGAGCCTTTGGCATGTAGAAGAAACTAGCTATCTCAAACCACAGTTTACAGAATTTATTTAGGCTTTTAGAACTTGGCCATTTTAACTTATTATTTGGCTCCCGTCTTTCCTGTACTGGGGGTTTGCAAATCAAGCTCTGGCTGCTCGCCCACAATCTTCTCATAGCTTCTCAGTTGTTAATCTCCCAGCGGCTCTGACAAATTGCTCTCTTACGCTTGAACAAAAACAGTAACCAATTAATGATTTTACATAGTTGTTGTAAAAAATAACATTCTAACAAAGAAAATATTAACCACTTTTGTTTCTGACTTGGGGGCCCCCTAGCTTGTGGCCTGCTTCTCAAAGGGATAGAGTCATGCCACCCCACCCCTTTTTGTTGATCAAGTGAAACCGTTTCCCATCAATTATTCCTGGGTCCTGAGCCCTTCTCCTTCCGGTGTGCTTATTCAGCTTCTACCTTATACATTGTCATCACTTGTTGGAGATCTCTCAATTCTCTCTCCAAGTCCAAGTTACATTTGACTGCATTTTGCCCCATGAGAAACCTCATAATACCCAGTCCTTCAATTTTAATCTTATAATACCCATTATAATAGAGTTGACTCAAAATTTTTCCTCCGAAGCATACTTTTTCTCTGAATTTCAGACAGGCATATCTAACAGATTCCTTCCCTCCCTGAGTATTTGCATTACTCTATACACAAAGTGAATGAATGAAAAGCACAATCCAAAGCACCTTCTTTCTGTAGTCCCTTCTGAGTTCAATGTTCTTTCAGACCAATTACAGGCCACCCTCTATGTCCAACTTCATGCAAAATGCTGTTGTCTCCTCCTGCTACATACTTGTTGATGCCATCTACTTATTTCCAGTTCTGCTGCTACCACTGTGCTCTGCAGACCAGAATCACTTTCCTGGGCTATTAACATAATCTTCCACTGCCCCACTGTATCAGCTCTGCCGTTCTAATTTGTCTTCAGCACTGCACCCAAAAGTAAAATTTTTGAAACATAAATATGTTCTTATAACATTTCAATACCTACTCGTTGCACTTATATTAAAGACTAGAATCCTAAACATGCCAGCAAAACTTGTCCTAGTTCCTTCTTCCCATGTTCTTTCATACAACATGCTCCCCCCTCACTATCTAGAAATAGGATCCAAAGGGCTTCTTTAATTTCCTCCAATTTTCAATGTTTGTTTCATCCATGGGATCATAACCTATGCCACTCACTTAGCACATAAAACACCTGCTAGATTCTCTAAGTTAAGGCCTACTTATGCCTCAGTGATCTGGTTGTGCCTTTCTCAGAAAAGTTCTCTCTGACTTTGCCTCTTACATCAAAATCTAGGTGACAGCCACATGCTGCATGCACTTCCTATACTGTGTACATATGATAAGATTTTACATTTATTTGGGAAATTATTTGGTTCATTATCTCCCCCTATAGACTGGAAACTCCATGACACAGTGATGTACCATATTTGTGCCCATAATATTTCCCAGTGCTTTAACAGAATGCCTAATGTGAAAAGATGCTGTTTAAATATTTGTTGAATAAACCAGTAAACAAGTGCAGCAGAAAATTTTCTTTCGTAGTACTTGGTTACACATCAAGCAGTAGACATGTAGGGGTTCTCCGTGTGTGATTTTTTTCCTGGTAACATCTAGGATCTTCGAAATAAAACTTAATAGATGATCTCAAAAGATACCCAACTTCTAAAATATTTTTCTTAACATCATGCATGTACACGGCAGCAAATGAAAAGTATGGTTGAGTTTGTGAGGGAAAGTAATTCCCTCCCTTATGCACCCAAAGCCCACCTCCCAGATGTACTCTCTTTAAGCGTTCCTCCCGTTAGTGCATCTAGTTCTTACTCACATTGCACTGTTTCTAGATTTATCGAATATTTTTAAATTATAAATTGATTCTGGATATAAGTAAAGGAGAACTTAACTTATGTTACACTGCTCTATCTCTTTTCGAAGCTTAACACTTAAACAATTATGTTTAATTTTTTAATTGCTTCTTTTTTTTACCTTTTAATAAAAACCAGCCATTCACATTTCATCAATATCCTGTAAATTATTCCTTTGAGAGATGAGTTCTATTTTGAAAACTTCAGTTTATAATTTTACTCATATATTTTTCATTTTCCTCAAAAAGGGTATGTTAACAAATTAATAATCTGATGAAGTCATGGTATTGCTTCTGCAAATTTACACATTGAAATAGACCTCAAAAGAAGAGAAAGAATTGCTCCCAAAGTAAATTGGATAAAATTTACTGAATAGCTCATGCATATTTACTTCATTTTTTTATAGATGCAAAATGTTTAACTATGTAAATTAATGAAATTATAAGTCATCTGAAACAATGTAGCGGTTTCTAAGGGCAGAGAGGTTGAAATAGAGAAGGCAAAACCTTTTCTCTTGATTAAACAGAGGTAACTTTTACCTTAGTTTGCTATAATTTTATATTAATATATTATTCTACAAATAATTAATAACAAATTCCTCTTGAATGACAACTTACCATAGATGTTGGTGAGATGAACTAAATCTATTAATTTATTGAGGCAAATTACTCAAAGTGATGGTTGCAAATAATTTTGGAAGTAAAAATAAAATACATTTCTGAATAAATAAACTTTTAGATAACTCCGCAAGAAGTGGATAGTTAGCTCAATTCACATTCTCTCTTTCTCTCTCCCTCTCCCTCTCTCTTTTTCTTTATTTTTTTCTATAAGGTGACAAAACAAAAAAGAAAATCCCTAGTGACTTTTGGAAACTTCTTTCTCAATATCTCCACAACCACAGAGTTTAGGGTTGAAAAATATTATGCATTAATATTAATTATCTTTAGTTGATATTCAGAATATACAGAAGGTAAAATGATGCAGAATTCATGGGGAAAGTATCTTCATGTGTAAGAAAATTATTTAAGAAAATTAAATATTAGATATGTGCATTTTTAAATTAGAAATCTATTGTAAACTAGATGGAAAATTGTTCTTATTGTATGGGTATGCTAAAAATACATATAAGCATCTGAGTAAACAAATAAAGCTTGATTTTAGTTTATGAATAAACCTACTAAGTTTCTTCAAAAACTCAGGAATCCATTACCTCAATTTGACTATTCTTTTAATCTGTTTTACTATCCATTCAACTACATAATTATATACTGCCCAACTTCAAGTCTCTGCTGATATTTATTCAAATAAGAACAATAAAAGAGAAGCACATTTTAAATTTTGATAAAGATAGTACAAGGTCATTGGGAAGACGATAATATTTTTTACACTGAAATAAACCAGACCAATCCATTTATCATAGGCAGCTTCTACCTACGTTCATTGTAGATTATTCAAATGTTCATTGTGGAGCATTCTGTACATTCTCAGTTTCTTTAGTCTTTTGAAATCTATTAGAATGGATTCCAAGTGGTATCTGAATCCTTCATTATTTCAAAGGCATCCAAGAAAATGGTCACACCATAGCATTCACAATGCTCTCTTGGTTGTGAGATTTTAAATATTTATGTTAGTTTTAATACATCTTAAGATTTTATGGCGGACTTAACAATGTTAAGGGAAAAAGTCCTAAATTGGATATTATTAAAATAATGTTCAATAATCAAATCGCTACCAAGTAAATGACAATTCTTGGCAGACCACTGCAAAAGTAACATCTTATGAAAAGTTCCTAACACACCTCTTTTAGATTGCCATTGCAATACTAAAACTTGGACTGACAGACAACTGATTAATAGACTTCAAAGATAAGACTAATGGAACTTAATCATAAAATCATTTGGAGGATTCATTATGGTTTATTGGCAGGAAATAAAATAAACAGAAAATTGTTCAACTTTACACATTTCAGGTTAGAAATAAAATCTATACCTTCTAGAAACCATGCATCAGTCGCATGCCTCTTGGTGATTTCATTCTAAAGCAAGCAGTGTGCTTTTCTTACTTTCTCCTTCTACTATGTGTCTCTTCTTCTATATTTATTTAGATAACATAATTTCCAGAAAAGAAATGGATGGAAAAGAAAAGGGAATCATATTGCAATCTGGAAATATATTTTTACCAGGCAAAGAAAGAAAATATAGGGAAACATCGCAGAAGCAGTATATATTGAAGATTCTAATGTAGAGGCACATGTTATAAAACATACAAGGTCTGTCTGGAAAAGGTCCAGCTATTGTTAATATAATGAGAATGGTTTGTGCAACATCGGTGTAACCTGGCAGCCAAGGAGAGTGGACTGGAATGTGCATGTGTGAACAATGATGACATCACTGTACTAGTTAGTGGGGGCACTAGATGCCATTGAGTGAGCATGTGTACTGTGTGGCCATCGTATTCAAAATGACTCAGTGAGTACAGCAATGAATCTGCATCAAATTTTGTGTTAAGCTTGAACATTCCTCTGCAGAAACTGTTTGGATGATTCAGAAGGACGCAGCTATGGGTAACTGGTGATCAGCAGCTCCATCATGACAACACACCCATTCATGTATCACGTCTCATGTAAAATTTTTTTGCCAAAACATCAAATCACCCAGGTGGCTCAGCCCCCCTACAGCCCAGAGTTGGTGCCCTGCAAGTTCTGGCTTTCTCAAAACTGAAATCACCTTTGCAAGTGGAGAGATTTCAGGAAAATATGATGGGACAGCTGATGGTAATTGGGAGAACTGTGTGAGGTGCTGACTTTGAAAGAGACTGAGACATCATTGTCCTATGTACAAAGTTTCTTGTATCTTGCATGTTCTTCAATAAATGTTTCTAGTTTCCATATTACATGGTTGGATACCTTCTGGACAGACCTCATTGTGTATAATGCTTTCTTTGGTAACAGATTGTATAAGAAAGAAAACAATAAGTAGATATAATATTAAAAGAGTCTTCCTCAAAATGAACCAAGCTAAACTATGTGAATATTGGTGCTAAGAATTTGGGAATGGACTGGGCACCAGTCAGTTACTAATCATATAACCTGCCTTTGTTTCAGAGTTATAAATACAAGGAAAAATGACTTACAGAAGTCAGAAGAAAATTTCTGAGAACTAGTTGCCACCTAAAATAGAATGTAAAAAAATATGATTTTTATTTTTAAAAAAATGAAGCTATAACAAAGGAACAGGAAAAAAAAGCACAAAATGTGAAGAAAGTGGGTAGGAAAATAAAGAGTGGGGAATATATCCAAAAAGCAATAGGTAATTAATTTTGAAAAGTAAAGACAAGGAGTCAAAGCAGGATCATTTTAGATGGCATATATAAGGGACAAAGGATAGAGGCCCAATATTGACATAAAATGTGTTTAAGATGTAGAGCCAGATCATTTTAAAAGGAGCAATATCTAAGATATAGTGAATAATAATGGTACTGATACTAATAAACCATGCCAAAGCAAGAATTAATGGAGAATTTCTCCCTTTTCAAATCTTCTGCAAGACAGAAATCACTTAAATAGCTAAGTGGTGCCATCATTTACTAGACAAAGTAGAAAAATCATCTCAACTTATCACACTTTTCTCTAAGCTCACTTCTAACTTTACAGAGTTATTAAATGTTGTACCCTGGTCAGGAATGAAAATAATCAAACAAGAACATGCTACCCTAGAAGTCACATAGTCATATTTTAATCCAAGTTTTAGATAATTAATTGTCCTTAATGAATTAAATCCAAACTTTAAAGCTAAAATGTACAAATTGCTGACGGCTTCACTTCCTGTCCAACTCTCTAACTTCATTTCCTCTCTCTCTCCGATTCACAGAATTCGAGCCCCAGTGCCAGTTTTTGGGGTGTTGTTGACAATCGCCAGTCGTTTCACTCAGGGTCTTTCCCAGGTGCCCAGGGTCCTTGCCCTCGGCCACCCTTGCTGTGTCTGCCTTAATGCAACCTCTTCAGATCATCTATCTCTCATCATCCATCCAAAGGAACCTCTGTATTTGCAAAATTATTATGTTATGTAAACTTAAATTCATCTCAACAGTTTGGCATACTTACTGATGATAAGGAGAGTGAGTATTGTTTTATGCCCTATTCAAAATGATTTCAATAAAGAATGCATAATCTCCCCCTTACCTTTCTCTGAATTTAAAATTGTGCCTTTCCTTTAACATCACATAATAACTATTTATTACATTAAATGGTAAAAGGGTCTTATAAAAATAACTTCTAGAAATAAAATTACAAATCAAAGCACAAGGAATGATTGGACAAAAAAACTGATCTCTAAATTGACTTTATTTCTAAAAGGTTCTTTAAGTTGTGCTTTAAATCTTTAAGACTACCACTTTATAATGCTAATATAGACATGTTGTACAAGCTTAAAATTAATCAAAATGGATGTAGCTATATATGCATGAGTTACAGTAAAATTAAGATTTGCTGGATACAGTTGGATTTAGGTGATTGGGTAGATTGCGATCTTCAGTAATAACTTTTTTGAAAATCCATTTTCTATTTTAAGTCATTTAATTTGTCTAGTGAAATAATAAAAGACACAATAAAATTAAAATATTTTCCTGGAAACACATTTTATTCAAATATAAATTTATGTGATTAATTGCTATTCTCAGTAAATATGATGTTCCCAGAAATGTGTGTTGTCAAAGTAATTTATCCTGCCACGTGGACAGTAGTGAAATGCTGATGGTCCTTGATATATGAGGCCATTTCTCCTTGGTTCAGATGTAGCTTGGAAGGAAATTCCATTTAAAAGTGTAAACTTAGACTTTCTCAGCCATTTACAGAGCAGAGATAGTGGGTTTTGTATTACACATTTCTCTTACCGTACCTGTTGCACTTATTTCTATGTCAAAGTTTAATGCCACCTGTTAGTATTTAAGTCTCACTACTGTCTTATAGACACAGCCACCAACAGATTAACAAACTATAGAAATGATCCCTAAATTATAGTCTTTGCCACAAACAGATTAAATGCACTGCCAGTCAACATATGCACTCTGTGACCCTCTGCATTACTTTCACTTGGCTACTCTCTTGTATGGATGAAGGCTTAAGCTCACATGGCTTTTGCAAGAGATCTTTCTTGGTAAATTGTGACCATTAGGTGTTTGGAACTACAGGTGAAGTGGCAGTTATTTACTGAGTAAGGGGTAGTTTTCATTATCAAAGTACTGAAGAGCTGGGAAGTCCAGCCATGAATCCAGAATCTCACAGCCAGTTTCCCACAGAGTTGGTGAGGGTCAGAGCAAGGGCACAGCTACTCCAAAGCCAATGCTTGCTGTTTTCACTACACTGTGCTCCTTCTGGTATTGCCAGAAAATGGCTCAGAGATAAATGTGTGAGGAGTTACAATGTTATATAATTCGGACTAGATCCAGATATCAAAGTAAGAGATTTTAATTTACGTCATCTATTTCCCCAAGTGATTTGAGGACATATAATTAAATGCATGACCTTACAGAAATATCACCAACAAGGCTGAGGGAGTCTGTACTTAGTAAAACAATAGGCTCTCCTGTTATTGCTATTCCCAGGCCTGAAAGAATGTCAGGTACCTGTTTGACAAGTTGTAAGTATTTGTTGCATAAATGTATAGATGAAAATTTTTAAATCTTTTTTAAAGGTTTTATTTTATTTATTTTTAGGGAGGGGAAGGGAGGAAGAAAGAGAGAAGGAGAAATTTCAATGTGTGGTTGCTTCTCATGCCCCCTTCTGGGGACCTGGCCCTCAACCTAGGCATGTGTCCTGACTGGGAATTGAACCAGCGACCCTTTGGTTCACAGCCTGTGCTCAATCCACTGTGCTACATCAGCCAGGGCCATATAAATGAAACTGAAAAATTAATCAATTCATAGGAAAGCCTCCAATCCTGGTTCAGTTCTAACATTGAATCAGTTTAGGATTTCTGCACAACTAAATCTTTGTGGCAGCCAGTTTTTTTAAGTAAGTCAATGATGTCTGAGGAGTTCTTTAAAATTTTCTTTTCATCAAATTTAGTAAAAGGTCAAAAATAACATATCTCTCATCATTAGTTATTTGAGTAGACATTTCTTACTTTATTTCTGTAAAAAAAAAAAAAAACCTCAGATAATTTCTATCCTCTTATTTAACTAAACTAATGACTTTGGGATATTAGAGAAAGCCTATTGACTTGTAAATAAAATGAAAGATATATAAAGTTATACTTGGTAATCAATACAATGTTCTATTATGAGTGAAATATCTATTTTAGTACCAAAGTTTTAATGATTTTTTTATTTGTTGGCATATCTACCTGGCACCCACTCTGAGGATTAAATGTACGTTCACACACTGGCCTGACCTGACATTTTGTGGCACTAAAATAAAAGCACCTGTGGTCTTCTACAAAAACAAATAGTTCATCTAGCTCCAAGGATTGATCCATTTAGGATGTCTTTACTGCACATTTTTAAAAAAAGACTATGAGACTGTTAAAGATCTAACATATGTCAGACAGGACAGAGAGAGGTGGGGAGTATGCAGGAAAGACTGAGTGAGAATATAACAAACAAACAATCAAACAAATAAACAAAAAGCAAAGAAAACCTTACAGAAACCACCTGAGGGAAGTAACTCATTTACACCAAAACACCTTTTATCTTGCTTTCCCACTGAGTGTTGTGAGGACACGCACACAGCACATGTGAGCCAAAGCATAACTAACCTAAAATGAAAGCTCAAACCAGCAAACATAACATAAGTTAACTTTATATGAATGGGAGCTCATTCATTTGTTAATTTCAAAAGGATTTATGAAGGATTTACAAGTGTCAAGTTATTGGTTAGGTGCTATGGATATAAATAGGTTGTCCTTCTCTAAAAGAGTTTAAAGACAAACAGAGTAAACCAACCATTTACAGCTGAGAGTGGTAAGTTCAAAGAGAAGTGCACAGGATTCTGAAAGAGCAGCATATTACAAAGGGTCCCTCGGATGTTCAGACTTGGATGCTAAGGAAGTGGCCATTGCTTGGTATAAACTCAAGTAATGACTGGAACAGAATGTTGGAAAGGCACTAAAGAGAGAAACGGGCTGACATCTTTGAGGACTATAAATACCAAGTATGTTACAGCTGGAACAAATATATAGACTTGTCTATATGATTGTAGACCATTATCATACAGATGAGGCTAGAAGTAAGCAGGACTCAAATAAAAAAGACCTTGTTTACTATCCTGAGAAATTTGAGGCATTTAAGTAAGCGGCGGGGACCCATTTAAAGACTGAAAGCAGATCATTTCCAATGATCACTCACTCCAAAGCAATTTCTCACAAAGGATTGAAGGAGACAAGACAGGAGTAAGGAAAAAATATTGGTATTTGACTCAAAGAATCAGCTTATTTTTATGATGTGAGTATGATTTGCCTTCTTAAAAAGTAATCATCTGTCACATTAAATTAATTTCATCAATTTGGGTTTTTTATGGCTTTGTAGTTTTGTTTGTGTTTAATATGTAAATCACATTGTTTTATGTTTCCCAATCGGTTTTCATTCATTGTCTCATATCACACACACATACTTGTAGGTTAAAGATTAATACCTGGAAATTTTACATGTATTAAGAAGATACAATATATTTTCTATCAAGATATTAATTCAGATCAATGTAGTAGCATGACTTTACACATTCAGAAGTCATAGGATACATGTTAGGGAGATTTGAATGAGAAAGAGAAGTCATTCCATGAGAAGCTCATTTCAATTAGGTTTTATAACATCTGCCACCAAATAAATTAGATTACCAAATGACTTGCCTTAAATACCCATGATGTTCTTAGAATGTCAGGGGCTATACCAAAAAATAGCTATGCCCTAGGAAGGTGCTATACACAGTGGTGTATTTCCACTCCAAGTCAAACCAGCTCATTCTCACAATGAACTATCTATAAGATATATGCATTTACATGTTTGCATGGGTGTGTATATATATGTGTGTGTGTGTTTTAATATAAAACATATCTTTAAAACATTTAAACATATAAATCATCTATGAAAATTGATCTCCTTATTGTGATTACTTCAAAAAATAACTAACTTTTTAAAGAAAAATTTTTAAGGAAAGAAACCACCAGGCACCAAAAAATACCTCTGACTAGGGCAGGATTTGTTGGTCTGCAGTTTAAAGCAAAACTTTCATCTTTTCCATAGTGTGTGCAGAAAATTTTAATATTGATACACTGAAGTATATACTTGTGGCTACTTGTGGCCAAAGGTGACCAAGGAGGATTTCTGGAATTTTAGGTTCCAAGTAACACCCTAACACTGAAATATGAGTAACTTTTTACACATACACACTCATTTTGACCTCCTGGTATATTTGTATTCCAATTAAAAAGCTCTGTCTTAAGGGGTGCTCAAGAGCTGGGAAAGTGGTCATGCCAGAAAGCTGCTGACTTTAGGAAAAGGATCAATTTTTTTCATACAAGCACGCTGCGTGTCTGGCTCCAAGCTGATACAATTGCACATGCCTCTAGCAGATGTGTCCAGCAGTGAGATGGTAATAATTTTTCCATTTAAATGCCAACTGCTTGATTGGAAATGGCTACTTGGAGACCTTTGTTGAAAACATTTTAAGATTTTGTCTAGGTCCAGTCAGAAATAATGCTGAATTGATTAATGACATCTATAATAGTTGCAGTAGGAGAGAGTAGCATTATTAGCTGAGCTAGGCCATAAGGTCCATTGTACAACATGAATATGTGCTCTGCAATCCTTTCATTAAAACTATTTTATGATTTGAACAGCAGGCTTTACATCTTAAGTTTGTTATATTGCTTTTGATTATAAATAATTTAGATGACAAACCTACCTTAATCTATTGCTGTGATTCTCTTAGGATGGCTCCATGCTTTCAATGTAGTAGCCTATTTTTATTGTTTTACTTTGTTATTGCTTTACTTCCTATTGATCAAGGAAACTCTAGCTTACTTTAATCCTGTATGTCTTTTACTTAGGTAGAGATTAAGAAGTGACCTCAAAAGAGGACATGAATTAACTGAACTAATTAGCCCTGGTCCTACAGAAGCTGGAGGCCTGTACCTTCCCTACAAGTTCCAGACACGAGTTTCAGAAGCACAAGAGACCACAGCCCAGTGTGAATGAACCCTTGGTCTTGCACTCGCTCATCGACTCACAAAGATTGACAGCGAGACCTCACAATCACTCACCTCTCTCATTTAGGAGAAACCGATTAAATTATTTGTGGCAAAATATAGTCCAACAATATTGTGGAAATAATGAAAATTAATCAGATTTTTTCTCTTTTCTGAATTCACATATGGGCATTTTTTCAAGTATTTATTTAAGGCTCATTTCAGTCTCCCTTTGTATAAATAAAGGAAAAAAATATTTCATTTGTTCAGAAATGTAAAAAAGCAAGCCTTATTATTTTTTAAAATAAAAATAACTTTGCTGGTAACATGCTTGATTACTGGAATATATTAATTGGCAGGCCAGAATGACTTCACTATAGAGACTTACCACTTTTACTGCTGAATTATCTGGTAGGGCATTGCTGTAAAGAGCCAGAGGAAATGGTATAAAAAGTGGATACACCAAATTGGTGAAGATACAGTCTAGACATAGAATGAGAACTATAAATGGCTAGTAAACTTAAACATTCCACCTTGATAGATCAAAGAAATGCAAATTAAAATGCAACATCTTTAGAAATATTTATGATACAACAATGTTGGGTCTCAGAGAAGCACACATTCTCCCACAAATGCATAATCTTCCTGGAAGCTAACTTGTCAACATCTAGCAATACCTTTAAGAGTCCTATACTTCAACCTAGAAGTTTCTTTACTGAAAATGTATCCTGGGAAAACTTTCTGCAAAGACCTTGCTTGTATACAATTTTGTCAGTTGCCTTAAAGTATCTTAGCTTTAAACCCGGCAATAAAGGGTGAAGACAACGCCATGTGCACTCCTCACTGCCCCTCATGTCAGTGCTCTAGCTGAGAAGGGAAACTGGAGGGTTATGGACGAGGCAATGAGCGCTTGAAAAGGACAGGGACCATCGCAATGGCAGAAGCATCAAGGATTAAAAGTGCTCAGGACATCAAGAATAAAAGTGTTCAGGACATTAACTTCACAGCACTGTCGAAGTTGAGCTCTGTAGCTGTCTTTGTATCTCCTTCTTTGTCTCTAATTAATGTCTCTTTCTTGTCAGTCACTTGGAAATCTAACTTTATGTATTTCTTCCACACAGAGAAGTGGCCCTCAGCTCTATCTATGTCACAAGCATCATTGGTGACACATTCACTCCCTATGATCAAACGCACTGAAATATTAAACAAGCCATAATGAGAGTTCTGTTTGTTTGTTTGGGGGATGATACTTTTAAGAACATCCAGTTCAACCCTTCAATCTTGTAAGTGAAGAAAAAAGACTAAAGAGGTAAACTGGCTTGCCTGTGTTTATGCAGCTTGTTGTTAACATGGCAGTGATGACAACCTGAGTGTTTAGGGAAATTCTAAGTCAAATCCCTCCGTGAAGAAGAAAAGCCCTCTAACCTTCACTATAAAATTAATGCATTGTTTCTTTCTCACAGGTTGTGAAGCTGTAAAAAAGTGAATTGTGACAGTTTTCTCTAATATATATGTACTTACATGTTGTATACAAATATGTGTACATCTTGCCCAGAAAGTTAAAGAGCACATGTTATAACAAATGGAACACGTGATACCCACAGAAATCTCATCAGGACTTATACTTGCTTCATGTTTTATGTTGTTATTAGAGATTAAGGAGGAATATCTGTGCACTGAAGTGCTTTCAACTGAATGTCATTGCTGCCCAGCATTTCTGTTGCTAGGGGAAATCAACAAGTTCAAAAATACACATGCATTTCATTAATCTGTGACTCCATTGTGAATTCCAAGACTGGCTGTGGACTGTGGGCAAGTCCCTCTTTTTACTTTTTATTGCTGTTCATGTACAGTTGTCTCCCTTTTTGGGCCATCACTTTCCCACCCCTACTCTTACTCTCAATCCTTCCCCTCTTTGGCTTTGTCCATGGCTCCTGTATACATATTCCTTGACGACACTTCCCCTTCTTTCCCCCATTATCCTCCTAACCACTTCACTCTGATTGCTGTCAGTTTGTTCTTTATTTCAATGTCTCCGGTTATATTTTGCTTGCTTGTTTGCTTCATTGATTAGGTTCTACTTATAGGTGACTTCATATGGTACTTGTCAAATCTCTTAATTATAGCTGTGCCTCGTACCCTATTTACACATACTTCCCCAAAACAAAAGAGAAGTTAGAACTATTTAGTAATAGTAGGAGAGAAGGAAAGATCAAAGCATCTCACCAACAGAAGATTGAAATTAGAATGAGCAATGACTATAGCTTATCGCTGTCTCTGATAAAGAACAAATAATACAGAATAATCATTTGACTAGGATCTCTCTGTTTCCCAAACTTTTATCTCAGTGCTTACTGTAAGTATGTAAATCTAGACCTATATCTCTAGATTTTTAATGTGTTTGGGTCAATAGGTTAAGGGAAACATTTCAAAATACAGTAAATTCAGATGAAATTTGGATGCCACCTTATCAACTTCTCCAAAGTTTGAGGCATTCACTAAAGTATTTTCATGTCTTGGTTTAACCTTATCAAGTCCCAGGATTTCTCACTATGCACTTACACACTCATATGAACAGTTCAAAGCTCAGGGAGTTAAGAAAGGTAAGGATTACAAGTCAGAAGTGGCACAAATACAATAAAAATGCTGAACTGGACTGAATAAATAATTGAGGTTTTTCCATGAAGTGGTGACCAGTCATTAAAAACACAGTAATATTAAAATTACACTGGGTGGCAAAGCATTATAATACTATTCTTTTTTAATGTAATGCAGGTCTCCAGTGCAGTTAATAATGCAACCATAGGCCTGGTTTTCTGGCTCCCCTGGTGTACCACAACAGTGGCTTTGGGATTTAGTGCAGGAAAAAAAATTTGGTGATGCATGCTTCCTTCTACCTAGTCCAATAACTATAGGTCCCAGTGTAAATTCATACTAAAGAAGTATCATCCAGAAGAAAAGAAAGTAATAAAAGGTTAATGATGAATCTGTGAATAACAAAAAATAAAGATACAGAATTTACACATTAGGTGTCTTTGGTGTGTTTTTTTTTAAATATACTAAACATTACTTATCAAATATTGGTCATATGAATCATCTTGGCATTTTGTATAAAGACTGCAATACCTAAGATGCATGAATCTATTAAGAGAGGAAAAATCAGACACTGATATGTTTCTAATATCAAAGTTCTGCCAATGGCATTATGAGGTATAATTTGGTATACAGAAGTTAAATGTTTCAACCCAATACCTTAAATTTATTATAAACTAGATTTTTTACAGTTAGCATAATCAATAAAATATATTTTAAAAACTAGATTATTTTTCAGTGTTCTTCTTTTGATTGCCTGTAGCTCAAAGGAGCTAACTTCAAAAATGAAAGTCTTCCTTAACTTTCTATTTGGGGGTAAAAACTGAGTCCTATTTACACAGTTTTTGGGTAGGCACAGAATTTAACAGCTTCTCTTCCTTTCAGAAGAGAATATTCCTACAGGTGATAGAGTGAAAAGCATATATTGAAAAAAAATTGTTAAATATATGATTTAATGTTCCTTAAGATGAAGATGCTGGCCTTCATGTTAAAGTTGTAACTGGATGGAACTTATAAAATCAAGTCAAGTCAATTTGAAAAGTATGTATTAACTCCTACCTTGTATAAGGTAATGAGCTAGGCTCCGGTCTAAAAGTGTGGTCAAAGATTCAATAGTTAAATAGTATTAAACTCTCAGAGAGACCTGTTCATCTCTCAGAGCTTTATCTGAGCCTCTTTATGATATTAAGGTTTTATTTATGATAGAGAAAGGAAAATAATGTTGCATAGATTTGAAAAATATATTTAGAACATGCTTGACAAAACATAGACAACCACTAAAAGATATAGTTGTCAGTGAAATTATGCAGTAATGATGATTACATTGTCAATATTTATTAAAAGTTTACTGTGTGCTACATACAGGGGTAAGTGCTTTCTTTATACAATTCATCTCATTTAGTCACCACATTAACCCTTTGAGCAATATAATACTAAAATATAATATTGCATCCAAAACACTATGTAGCACAGAGACTTTTTCATTTAATAATGAATGCATAAATTATCCTCATTTTAAAAAGAGAAGACTAACTTAGCTGTCTTTTTGGTCAAAGTTGCCTGACTAGCAAGGTTTTAAGCTTTAATGTAGTGTGGTAAACACCATAATGTGCACCATGCAGATAATCACATGAGGGCACAGAGAAAGGCCCCCTAACCTAGAGTGGGGAGGAGAAGAAAGTTATAGAAGATGAAACTTAGTATTACTTCTTCCCAAATTGGGGAATCTGTGCATCTATCACACTGTGCTCTGATAGTCTGCTGATATGTCATCCTTCCTAATTAAACTGTCAGTCCCCCGAAGGCACCAATGTGTCTTAATCCATCTTTATTTTTCTAGTGTCTTGGATCATATCTTGTACAATGTAGGTAATAGATAAGGTTTTGTTGACTGAATAAATGACCAAGAGAGTGTGTATTTGATCAACTAATAGATCAAATCTGTGCTGGGAGGCGGGCTAGTCTAGGGAGTTTTTTGTAACACTTTATTGTAAGTAAACTACATTGTATTAAGATCATGCCTTATATCATCACTGCGTTTTTACCCTGTATGCATAAGGTCATAAGAAATATCCATCTTTCATATTATATATGGTTATCCAGAAAGATGGTCATGAAAAGAAAGATATTTTTTATATGCATGGGTTTTATGTTATGATTTAACTGCAAGATTCCATTGCTATTCATCAGCAAATAAATTTTACTCGTCTATGCACAGAGTTGTTTATTGAATACAGCAAGATTGATTTTAGCTATTTTGGCAGGTGAAAATTAAAACTGTGCTTGCTTCATTCCAATGCTTGGTAATATGCAAAGTAACAAAGACACTAGAACAACAGAAACAGTTCATATGTTTCTAAGGAGTCAGGGGTCAAGGATCGATTCATACTGCTATTTTATTGCCCATAAAATAAAGTATAGTACAGAAAAGTTTGGTATGAGGCTGACAGGGGATATTATCGTACAACTTATAAAATACGGAAACGGAGGTGTGTGTTTTTTTAGAGATGGGATTAGCTGCGATTGTCATTATGTGTAACCAAAGATTATGGAGAAATCAGTAATTTATAATTAACAAGATTAAATGGAAGTGGCACCTGAGGTTCCTTCTTGGTCTTTGCTGAATTTACGTACCAGGCATATGATCATTTGAATTTTTAACTTATAAAAATGAAACAGTTTCCCAGAGACTCCAGGGTATTGTTTGGATCTGGGATACCCTACAGGAATACAACCTTTAATATATTACCCTCTCTTTCAATTACTTCATTTCAACTTGCCAAAGGATAGCTACTGAGAAATGCAGATGCATTTATCGACAGTATGGCACTCTGTGCGAATGAATATCTCTTCAGTGCTTGATGAACAAGATGGCTGAGGAGTACAGAACAACATAGGTCTCAAGGCTACTGAAAGCATTAGATAATACAAAGACCGGTTTACAAACGTGTGCACAAATCTAGTTTCTCCTTCTTCATACATTGAGTAAAACACAATGGATTTCAAAATGGTATCATGGTTCATTGTTCATTTTTTGTTTTTGTAAAAATTCTAACAGCTTTTCACAAGAAACAAACTGAAATGGAATGGTTAAAATCTTTAAAGGAAATGTACTACTTTTTCTTTTTATCAGGAATAGCAAAGAGCATATTGCCTCTCCGCTTCTTGGGTAACTTCAAAAATAGCTTTAGGATTCTATCCTAGTAACTTCCCTGCAGATATATAAATTAAGACACAGTGTAGACAGACAAACTGAGGGATTACAGAATAATCAGCTTGTACTACAAAAAAAAAATGCTGAGACAATGAAACCCAAAAACATTATTAAAAGGCTGACATTCCCCCCGAAAAGAGTGTTTTCAGTGGAGATGTTGATATAAAGACATTTTTAGGAAAATTGTCAAAATTTGAATATGGTCAGTGGATTGGAACAAGGATATTATATCAATATTAAATTCCCTGATTTTGATTACTGAAATGTAGTTATATAAAAGAATGTCCCTTTTCTAGGACATACACACTGAAATATGTAAGATAAAATACTGATATCTTTAACTTACTCTCAGATGAAGGCAATTAACTCCCAAATAATTCATTAAAAAGTATATGTGGGATAGTGTATACAGTGAGCATAAAATTATTAAATAAATGAGACAAAATGTTAACGATTGGTGAATCTAATTAAAGGGTGTGCATTTTGTGATACCCTTGCAAACTCTTGCAAATTAAAAATTATTTTTAAAAAAAATTAAGTAACAAATTTATAGCAGAAAAAAAATAAATAATATCACTCAAAATAATGACAGTAATTAAGGTAATGTTTTATATTTGTATGTTAATTATCTATAAATAAAGCTTCCAAATAGGCTAATTTATTTGGCCTATCATTGGAACAAATCTGATTGTAGACATCCTTACCCATATTAAAGATGAAGAAACTTGGAAACAGAACTACTTCAATCCATTAGTTTGAAAGACTATGATTTGTAGTCCTTTCTGAGGTAACTGTACCTCACACTGTGCAAATTGCCCTCATTTATGTCATGAAGGCAAGCCTGTGGTTTGTCCTGTGTTCACTAACCACCTGTCAAGCTGTAAGAATTTGGGTGGTTGCAGATCAGTAAGCAGCTCTATAATTTAGAATCAATCTTCTAAGCTGTCTTGTCTCTATTTTCATAGCATGTTATTGGTTTATATTCTAAAGCTGTGCTGGCTCTTCTAGGCATGATCGATGGGGCAGGTGCACCGTTTTGGGAAAGAAACTATAGTAAACCCTATTGGTTTATGTAGCATCACAAATAGAAAGGAGAAAAAAAATCAATGTTGGACAAGCAGAATTGAGAAAATCATTAGGGAAATAAATTTTATATTTATGCTTTCAAGATTTATCTCAAAAAGTAGACACTTTATTTGAAAATGTATAGGTGTTTTTAGGAAAAGAAAGTAAGAACAAAAAGAGTCTCTAAAAATTCATATTTCCATTTATGAGAATTTCTATTTTATGAGAACATGAGCCTTATCATCTAACTTTAAAATATTTTTCTTTATTTAAAATCACTTAATTCATATCTGATTTTTTATGTGTGTGAGGGCAGTGGATGTGAAAGAATAAAGTTCTCTAGGTTAATGCTTTTAAAAAAGGTTATTACATTCTATTAAGTAGTACAACTCAGTGGCTATAGGAGATGATCCACTGAGTTCTGGGTAAAATAAATACATAAGTAGATAGAGGTTTTTTTTTTAACATAATAGGTTAATACAATAGTACAGTAGTACTGGTATATGAATTACATACGAATGTACTAGAATGTAATTTTTATTGTTTCATGCATGTTAATAAATATGAGGTCTGTCTGGAAGAATTCCAGCCATTGTTAATATAATGAGAACAGTTTCTGTGGCATCGATGTAACCTGACAACCAAGGAAAGTGGACGGTAATGCACATGTGTGAACAATGATGACTTCACTGTGCTAGTCATTGGGGGCTGTAGATGCCATTAAGTGAGCATGTGTGCTGTGTGGCCATCACATTCAAAATGACTGAGCGAGTAGAGCAACAAGTCTGCATCAAATTTTGCATTGAGCTTGAACATTCCTTCCTGGAAACTATTCAGATGATTCAAAAGGCTTTCAAGGACAATGCAATGAGTGCAGTGCAAATAAAAGTGAAGCACAAAGGCTTCCAAGATGGTCAAGAATCTACTGAAAGTGATCCATGTTCTGGAAGGCCTGAAACAAGAGAACACCTGAGAATGTTGACATGTACAGGCTGCAATCAACGAGGATCAGTGACTGACAGTGAGAGAACTAGAAGCTGATCTGGGAATTCCAAACACTATTGTGTCCAAGATTTTGATGCAGGATCTTGGCATGAAACATGCCATGGCAAAATTCATTCTGCAGCTTCTGCTACCAGAGCAGAAGGAACATCATGCTGCAGTTGTTAGTGACTTAATTCAAACTGCTACTAATGAACGAGATTTCCTCAGAAAGGTCATAACTGGGTGAACTGTGAGTCTACAATTATGATGCAGAAACAAAGGCCCAGCCATTCCAATGGAAGTTGATTGGCTCTCCATGACCGAAGAAGGTCCAGCAAAGTAGAATCAAGATCAAGACCACCTTAACTGTGTTTTTTGATTGTTGTTCATCATGAGTATGCCCCTCCAGGCCAAACAGTTAATGAGGAGTACTACCTCAATGCTCTTCCTTGGCTGAGAGATGCAATTCGATGAAAATGGCCACAGCTCTGGGCAACTGGTGATTGGCAGCTTCATCACAATGCATTGCCCCTGCATCAAGTCTTGTGCAGAGATTTTTGTGAAACATCAAATCACCCAGGTGACTCAGCCCCCTACAGCCTAGATTTGGTGCCCTGTGACTTCTGGCTTTTCCCAAAGCTAAAATCACCTTTGAAAGGGAAGAGATCAGACCATCAGTGAGATTTAGGAAAATATGACGGGGCAGCTAATGCAATTCCAACAAAGGATTTTGTAAAGTGTTTCGAACAGTGGAAGAGATGCTGGGAGAACTGTGTGAGGTCCCAAGGTGCCTACTTTGAAGGGGAGTGAGGTGTCATTGTCCTATGTACAATGTTTCTTGTATCTTGTGTCTTCTTCAATAAATGTCTCTTTTTCACATTACATGGCTGGGTAGTTTCTGGACAGACACCATATACTTATATTGATGATACTTGGTCAAATATTTTTTTAAAATGATGTGCTCACAAAAGTAGATTGGAGACAATGGCTTTAGTGTTCCTAAATAGTGTTTACTATATATCACAGAGAAACAAAAGACACTAAATTTTAAACGTTAAATTTGTAAATCTAAGTGGTATATATGATCAGGTGATTCATTCTTTTATTAAGCAAGTGTTCACTGATTCACATAGAGGCAGCAAAATGTGGTGGCTAGAAGCACTGTATTCTTGAGTCAGATTACCTAGGTCAAATTACAGATTATGGCATTAGAAACTGTCTTCTTGGAAAAGTCTTTTAACTTCTGCAGATCTCAATTCCCTCATTTGTAAGATGGGGAAATGACTAAACCCTACCTCACAGAGCTGTTGTGATGATTAAAGGGGAAAGGCATGTCAAACACAGAAAGATGTTTGGCACACTGCTAGCATTCAGTAGGTTTTGATTGTTATTATTCATAGGATTAACCTAACAAATATTAAGTATGTACTATACTCCATGTACCGTGGAAACATGGGCTTGTGTGATTGTCATGCACCAGTCCCTGCATTAAGTTCTAATGGTAATAAACAGATGATCCAGAAGGAATCAACCTTAGCATCTGTATTAGTAATCTATTGTTGGGTAATGAAGGGGTTCAGAACAGGCCCTCTCAAGATGTGTTACTTTGGCAAGTGAATTATTTTTTATAGGAAAGCAATTGAGACCCTGTTGGTTCAAAAGAAATTTGTGCACCTCCTTTATCTACCTATAATAATCTAATCTATGGGGCTTTACCCATTATGAGTTATTGCCAGAGATAATATTTAATGACTTGTCTCTGGGGCAGGGTGAATTTCTAATTGCTGAACACCCACTAGTTCTACAAACAACCTTCCTCCCCTCTGAAGCCCTAAGGACCTTATCCCATTCCTTACTCAGAATGTCATATAGATCTCATTTTCCCTTTCTGTCTCTGAACCACTCTTGTGTGTGGAGTTCTCATACATACAGATATAATTAAATTTAGATATTTTCTGTGGCTAAACTGTCTCACGTAGCTTTAATTATTAGATCAGCCAAAACCCTAGAAGGGCAGAGGAAAATTTCTTCCTTCTTCATGAGCTTAGACAGTAAACATTTATTATCTCACAGTTTCTATGGGTCATAAATTGTGGCTTAGCTGGGTGCCTCTACCTTGAAGTTTCTCATTACTACTTATTTATATGTAATGAATTGTAAAAGACGTGCAGTGAATTCTACTAATTAATACTGTCCCGTTCTTTCTTAATAAACAAATGGTAATGAGTTTTACTTCTGTGAATGAGGTAATAACTCTTGCTTTGTCAGTAATTTTACTGTGTGGTTTATATTGTTCTTCTTCCACATAATTCTGTTTTCACTGGTAGGGCTGTTTCTTGCCTCAAGGCCCTTATAACTAATCAAAAATTTTTTATTATTATCTGCCTATTTATTTTGGTAATAGCTGAGCAAGTGTGAGTCCTGTTTCTCTTCAGTTTCAATGCTCTGTGGCTGTATTTCTGCTCTGAGATCTTTTCCCTAGTGCGGAAATTCTCTCTGTGGGATCACCAAATGCATTCTGTTTACTATAATGGTAAATATTCCTACTCTTTGTATTCTGATTTTTAGTATAATGGTGATTTCCTGTTTTTAACATGAGATGGAAAAATGCCTTTGTTTCTGTCCCAAACTGAGATTTTACTGATGGTATTGATTATATATTCATTTAGTCCTCTTGAAATGTAATATTAAAAAACTTGAAGAGTACTTTCAATGTGGGAAGACATTTTGTTTGGTTTCCTTGATTAATTTATCTTCATATTATAAATTAGGTTTTCAGTTCCTTTGCTTCTTCCATTAACAAAACAATCAGTAGAGGTGTTAGCCTTACACTTTGTACATAAACTTTTTAGTTTATGCATTGCAGATTAAATAGGAATTATTCATACTTGTATTACTAAATCGTAATCTCTCATACTTTGTACAATGAAATTTCATTGCTATTACCAAATTTATTTTTATAAGGAAATTATAAATAAGCCTGGGAGCAGGGACTGTAACATTTTTTTTCTCTCACTATGTAAAAGGAGAAAAATAATGAGCTACTACTCTCAGGCCTTATCTAGGTTGTTGGGCACTGCCCTGCCTGGTTTCAGGAGCTGTAACCCCACCATGGCTGAGATTGAGTGAGCAACCTTCAGACTGTAAGCCAATAAGGAGATAAAGCTTATATCCCTGGCAGGAGCACCACCTCTGCCCACTTTACTTCACCCTGCCTGGCCCCCAATACTTGGTTGGTTAGCCAATGACACGTAAGGTTCCCTCAAGGGAGGGGTCACCTAAGACAGGCATGATCACATGGGAGGCCCTCAGGGAAGGACTTGGGGGACCACAGCAAAAGGATGTGATGCACCCTCACCTCTGGCCTATCCTGACATAGCCTGAGTCCTCATTCTGTCTGCAAGAAGTTTCCTAATCTCTTGTCTGCCTTGCTGACTCTGCCTGACTTAAGCCTGAAACAATGACAGAGGGCAGTGCAGCTCTGTGCTGGATAGGGTGGGCTCCCTGGGTGATCAGGCCTAAGAAAGATTATATAAAATCCTGTGAAACCTGCTTTGTTAGGAATGCTCTCAATTAAATGATAAGGGTCCAAGCAGGAAATCAGTTTGTTTATCAAAGTTTTATAGCCCTTTAGCTGACAGACCCTGACTCAGAATAAGCCCTGTAGTTCTTTGTATGTTATCTATTGTTTGATCCTTACTGTCTGACAATGATTAATGAGCTTTACCTGTATTCCTGTGTAAAACAAACCTAATAAAAGTTATTGAGGAAAAGGCTCTTGGTCCTTCTCCTTTGGGAGATCGGCCACCTCTCCTCCCGAAGCAGATCATGTCTTGGTAGATTTATTCTCTTCCATGGTGGACGGGGGGATCTGAGGGTGGAGCCCCCCCCCCCAATACTAAGTCACGTTGAATGGATCATGGCAAAGTTCAGAGTCCTGTGTCAAGCTGGGGACCTCCCACCAAGTCACATCTATTCATGATCAGGAGTACACTTTCAGAGTGGTCACTGAATGACCATTTACTAATCTGATTAATCTTATCATTCAATTTCCAAACTCATATTTCATCATCTTACTCAAAAGTATAATAAGACAGAGCATTGATGTGTATCATTCTCATGGTGTCATTTAAAATAGATCCTGTTTGTATAAGTGCCAAAATAAACCTCTTTAAAGCATAAGAAAAAGGAAAATAATTATAACTCACCATTATCATAAATATCACTCAAATTGCCCCAATTTTGCTGGTAGACTTAATTTTTGTAGACTATAAATTGAAATATAAACAACACCTTCAATAATAGACCCCATTTTGAAATTCTGTATTATTGTGTCTTCTCCTGATCCTAGTTTGTTTCTTTTGTAGAAATATACAAACATATACATGTTTATATACTATACCCCCCTCTGACTTTAGATAAACAGGTATAAGACAATCTATATCTGTAATGCAAATATATAGGTTATATTTAAGTATATAAGTATATAGATAAATACCCATATGCAGACTTATTCACTATATAATTTCTTTAATAGAGTGCTCCTTGTGGTTATTTATATATTATTAAATGAAAAAGTACTTAAACAACTACTTCATAAAGCAAGTTAATATAATATTCTGAATAAAATAAAATTTAATCACTAAACCAGCTTTGGTAATCACTCACAGAACAGAACAATTCCATATCTAGCTCATACATTGCAAATAAACCTATTTTAGTTGTATACAGACATGTACTTTAATATGCCATAGAAAACTTCACTGAGACTGCAGCAGGTGTGAAATTTAGTGTTAGTCAATTTTTATAAACATTTTATTATGAAAAATTTTAATATATAAACAAGTAAAAAGAGAATAGGATAAAAAAATTTTAGGTACCCATTATCCAGCTTTAAAAACTCACCAATTTGGGGGCTTTCTGTTTTTTCCTTATAGTCTTTTTCTATATTATAAATGTAACACTATAATTCCACTGCAAACATTTTAAGACAACTCCTTAATATTATCCTCTTCAGATTGTTTTGTTTGTTTAACTTAATGATTAATTTCATCAAGTCAAAATCATGAAAACATTACATTTCGTTCAGAGATATTTCATCTCTTTTATTCTACAGGTCCCTCTCTCATTTTATTTACTGTTATTTATTTTCTAAGAAGCTGGTCACTTGTTTCAGAGTTTTTACAGTATGGTTGTTGCTGATTCCATTCTTGTGGTGTGATCTAAAATACTCACCTGCCCTCTGTGTTCTTTGTAAATTGATAGTTTACAGATCCAGAGTATTGATACAACTAGATGCAGATTTCACAAGAACCCTTCATCGGTGCCGTTTACTTCCATCAAGAGACACATAATGCATGGTCATCTCTCCCTCAATTTTTTCTCTCTCCTTCTCTCTCTTTCTTTTCAATGTACATCATTGCTTATTTATTTCATTGAAAATTACAAAATTGGGATATTTTCTTTCTGTCATTCCTTCTTCATGTATTAGCTGGAATACTTCCATAAAGAGAAAATTTCCCTGTGGTACAGTTTTTACAGGAAAGTCAGATTAAACGCTTATTTTTTTCTTCCATTTACCCATTTTCAGACCTGCTATGGTCTCCAAAAGATTTATGTCTTAGTATAATTACATGTTCAGGGATTGTTTCATTTTTTGAATATGTGAAATTCATTCAAAGGTAGTTATTTAGGGTAAAGAAAAATATTAAAGTGAGGTATGCCAATAGTTGAAAATAATAGAGGAAGATTTGCCCCAAATACTAAAAGTATAATTTGTGTTTAAGAGCAGACATTCCCCAGTTTTGAGAATGCTAATAGTACTGGAAAAGTGGGCAATAAATAAATAGAACAATACAATTCCAAAACATTTTATTCTAAAAGTCTACAGTGCATTGTCTACTTACTATATGTCAATGTTTATTCCAAACATTTTACATGATTTACCCTGAAGAATACTCACATTCTTACTCCCATTTGACCTTTAAAAATACCCAACCTTGTTAGAAAGGCTAAGTAACACTTAATGTTGTAGCCATGCCTCGTTTAACCCTGAGTCCCTAAAATCCCTAGGGGATCTGTGGACAGCTCCAGGAGATCCATCAACCTTCTGAACTTGTCTATGTACATGCACATTTTTCTGGAGGGACTCTGCATAGATTTAACCAAATGTGAAAAGAAACCATAATCTTCCACCTTCCATAAAACATTTGAATTGACCAATAAG
Organism: Anoura caudifer; assembly: GCA_004027475.1. NCBI lineage: Eukaryota > Metazoa > Chordata > Mammalia > Chiroptera > Phyllostomidae > Anoura > Anoura caudifer. The sequence continues at coordinate 233,706 of PVKU01001985.1, forward strand.
AGTATAATAAAGACATTGAAAATTCAGAATCTGCTCATTTTTATTGGTCAAACTTTCTTTCCATAGATCTACCTGATATTAGAGACACTAGCTAGCTACTATTTTTTTCAATATGCATGATTTTATATCTAAAAACTTACAGAAGCTCAAATATATTCCACCCTAATTTGGAATATGTTATTCTGGTGCCATATAAGATTTAGTTAGACATTGCTGGAGGTATACTCTCTAATACTGAAGTTCCAATATGTAAACATTTGTCAATGCCACGAAATACAAAACTCTATGTTTCACTTAATTATAAAACTGTTTAACACTATTGAGGAAAAATATATTTAAAGAAAATGCCACCACCACTAAATAACATATAAAGACTTCAAGTAAATGTCATTCTTTGAAATATACTGCGCACAAAGCTTTCAATCCATCAACCTCTGTGTTATGGGCCCAGGACGCCAACCTAACAGTAACCAGAGGGGAGGTGGGAGGAAAAGAAGGGAAAGGTTATCAAGGAACATGTATAAAGGACCCATGGACAAAGCCAGGTGGGGTGTAGGACTGAGTGTGGGAGGTGAGGGTAGGTGGGGCGGGGGAGAGTGGTGGGTAGAAAATGGGGACAACTATAGATGAACAACAAAAAAATAAAAATAAAAAGAATAAATGTATACACAAGGCAAGAATATAAGGAATGAACCAGACTAATCTTCACCCCTCTACCCCATCCCTAATAATTAATTTCATAGTAATTATAGATAAACAATGCTTACAGTGATTTTCTCACATAATTTTACACAGTAGTAATATCTATTTTGGTCAGTTTCAGCACTCTTATTGGTATAATTTAAACTCCTTTTTATTGAATGTATTGGGGTGACATTGCTTAATAAGATCATATAGGTTTCAAGTGAACAATTCTACAGTGAATCATTTGTATATTATATTGCGGTTTCAGCACCCAAGCCGAGTCTCCTTCCATCACCAGTTATCACCCCCATACCTTCTTTTACCACCTCCCACCTTTCCTTCCCTCAGGTAGTGTTGTCTGTGTCTGTGAGATTTTTTCCCTTAATCCCTTCACCTTTTCCACTCAACCCTGCAACCTGAACTGTTTTTCAATACATCGGCCATTTTTTAGGATAACTATGTGACCTTTAGCCTAAAGTCTACCTCTAATGGTTAGAACTAAATCATAAGATTAGATATTTGCTATTGATAGAACTTCAAAGAAACACTCTCAACTTATTAATAATGTTAATACAGTATTTTAATCACAGATCATTCTTTTATTAAAAACAAAACAAACCTTTTCACCCTAATGAGTATTCCATTTCATTTCTGCTTAATAGCAATTTTCATCACTGTGTCATTAGGATAATCAGCCTGGAACCATAAACACACTAAATAAAATGCTGCAGGGGACGGATAACCAATATTTCTAATTAAAGATATTGTGGACCATAAACTAATTAGAGTAAGCAAAGGATAAAATATAAACTACTGGAATTAAAGATAGTGTGTTAATTGAAATTTTATCAGGCTACCTCAGTATTCTCTCACTGAATTCAAGATAATTTGGTTTGTATTTGTTTCAATGAAATTTTATTTTATTTTTAAATTCTCTAATTACTTGCCAAGACTACACTTGGCAGAGTGAATGTTTAGATCCAAGAAAGAACAGATACTAGGTCCTTGCTAACATCCAGAATGAAGGGTAACCTGAGCAAATGAATGAATTTTCATCTCTTTACATTCATGTAAACAAGATAACTGTGAAGTAGCCTTTTTAAAATTTTATCTTGAGAATGCAATTCTAGTATGTATTAAGTCTTATTTAGGCTGAAAACAGAACTTTAACCCTTTGGAAAACAGGACAGAAAAAGAGCTATGGAGGCTAAGAGGTCAGGTCAGAGAGCAGGCTTTTTTTGTCAGGGTCATACTCTATGACATCAAACACTGGCTCCAGGGAAGAGAAAAATGTTTCCTACAAAACAATACAAAGACTTGATTTGTCTGAAGTTAAAGTCAAAAAGCTGTAACTGAATTCTAAAGCCAAATGAAACCTTTGAGATTTCATGGTGCACTGAGATCTATAGAAGCAGAACAGAGGTGATTACTAGTAATTCTTAAGTGATTCTCAAGTTAGTAGGGTGTTAAGAAACTAGACATTGGGTCCAGAGTCCTTTATGCTAATATGTAGAACATGGAACATACAAAAATCATAATTTTCATGTAAGACATGAAACAAATACCCACATAATGGAAGATTATTTGTCCATAAAAAGGAATGAAGTAGTGATACATGCTACTACAAGAATAAACCTTGAAATATACTAAGTGGAAGAAACTAGTTACAAAAGACAACATGTTGCACCATTCTATTTATATAATTATTATACTTTTCATTTATATGACATGCCAGAAATAGACAAATCAATAGAATTAGAAAGTAAACTAGTGGTTGCAAGGTACCCTTCACTGACCCCTCTCCTAAAATGTAGGCTAGTTCCTTCCTAAGCGCCCTTACAGCCTCTGTATTTACCTCTGTTGTGTGCTTTCCTACAGTGCAACAGAAGCCTTTACTATCTAAACCATCAGAATACTAAGACTCTTTCAGGTTATGCTGACGAGTCTCTACTGTTTAGAACCATTTATTAATTTAATGTATAGTGTTGGGTAGCTACTATATGCCAGGCAATAGGGACACAAAACAAGATCATGACCTTGTGGATTTATATTCTAAAAAGATACATAGTAAAGTCTCAACAAATATTTGTTTAATAAATGAATGAATGGATTTCCAAAAAAAAGTATTTAAAATAAACTGACAATCCATAGAAGAGTGGCTAAATTTAAAATAAAATGCTGAATGGAAGTAAATATTTTGTCTTTTTGAATTTATACCCATCAGGGTTTTTCAGATTCAGTAATTTTGACCAATGCATGCATGGATGTCAACTCCCTTATTAAATGTATTCCATCACACAGCATTACAAACATCATTCTAGATTCAATTAATTTTATTCATAAACAGTGATAAGAAGCATTTAAGCCTTTAAAATGAAAGTGATATCCCGGAGGAAAAATAAAAATCTACTTGGATTATCTGCATAATTAAACTTGTATCACCCCTAAAATAATAAAATATATAGAGAGCGCATTCAATGCTTATCCTACAGTAATCTGGAGGTAGTTAGGGACCCATATATAGCCTATTAAAATTAATTATAGACACATGGCTGAGGTTGGGGTAATATTGGGGGGAAGGGAGACAACTGTATTTGAACAACAATAAAAAAGTTTTTAAAAAAGCTTAACACACAAAAAATTAATTATAGTACTAACCAATCTAGTGCAATATGAAAAATCAAATTATTTTATTATTTATCATGGTATAATGATGCCTCTTGCCTACAGTGAGTGAAGCAAACCCAAGTATACAGACTACTAAATGCATTTTGTTAAACTTTGAAGTACTCATTATTAGGCATTTCCCATACAGCAAAATAAGAGCAACATACTTTATTGAGTTTTTTGTTTTGTAATGTTCTGCTAAGGTTGACAATTGTATTAATAAACTATACGGCTCTTTAAAATCTACAGTCTATGATTCTACTATTCCAGTTAAGCTACTTTAATTTATATACATTCATATTTGAGAATTGCCTGTTTTTAGGATAGCATTTTTACCACTTTCTTCTGGGAAACACTAATATCCCACAAACTATTCTTTAAATGATTAATGGTGGGAGAAAGATCAAAAAAACTTAGTAAACATTAAATTTAAGAAACAAAGGGGGTTTATTTATTGAATACATTTTTGAATTCTTATTATTCTGAAATATTACTGGTTCTCAAGAAGGGGAAAAGAGAAATCTCATTCCTATTCAACTACAGGATTTTTTTTCAAACATACCACAAATTTTTCACAAAATTCAATTAGGTACACTGCCTACTTATCTGTAAAATTTCCAAGTAAAAATATTGAACATAAATTTCTTATAATACTCATTCTCTTTAGATTATAATAAATTTGAGTTTCAAAATTGACATAGTTTGTGATTTAGTCCAGAAGTCAACCAATTGTTTCTGTAAAGGCAGATAGTAAATATTTTTGTGAAACACAGGGTGTCTGGTAGAACTACTCAGCTCAGGTGGATCATGAAAGCAGTCAGAGATATTATATAAGTAAGGTCCTGGCTATGTTTTAATAAAACTCATTTTTGAGAACAAGCAGTGGGTCATACATTGCTAATCTCTGTTTCAGACTGGAAATGGATTTCACAATAAATGAGAAGCTTAAAGCTGTTATGAGAAACCACATTAAACTACATGCTGATGGTTAAGGATAATTTCATTTTGGTTGTACGCAGTTCAGATTTCTGGCCTTCAAATATCTCTTTAAACCTAACAATCTTAATATTTGTCATGTTTTGGTCAAAGAATAATACTTTCTTATAAACGTAGATTTCTGTGTGGATGGGTTATTATTCATTTCTGAATTTAGTTTAATATAGAACTACTTCTATATTAACACAGAACTAAGTTCTATATTAAATGTTAATATAGTCTAAGTTGGATGTACACTGGGTATATGAATTCCCATTCTGTTCTCAAAATATTGTGTAAAAAAAGATACCTGTCTACAAGTGTTTATCTAACAAGCATGAGGGTTTTTGCCTTAGATCACCTGGCACATGCTTACTCTTCAAACTGTTCAACTTTTAAAGCTTGAAATAATATCATATTGTTTCATGAAACATTTGAAAAGATATCTTAACATGACTTCACTTATTTATCTATTTTTATCTAGTACTATTTCCCAGAACTGTTTTCAGCTTTTACCCAAACAGCGTGCTTTTATCCTGGAAGGTGGAAACATATAATAGTACCTCAGTTCTCTAAGGCACTTCCCTCCCGTGGTACCGATACCCTAAATTAAGAGCTTCCACCGAAAGCCTTTAAGATGCTGTGTGAAAGATAGGACAAGACGCAGCAGTTGGCCCAAGAGAAGAGCAAGTGAGCAGTGTGGGGCTAAGTGGGTTAATGGGAAAACTAGGGCACTGAGGATCATCTTTCAAAACAGAGCAATGTTATCACACTGACAGGTGGCGTCAGCATTCTGATAATGGGGCTGCTGCTGCCAATACCTGCCGCTGGTCTCAGGGTCCCAAATTTGCGATCATCTGTGGCTCCACCAATGAGGCATCCTGAGCAGAGACATCCACTCTGTCATCCTTTGAACCTTATTCACACTAAAATCTACAAATCGATTACCTTCTATAATAAAGAATTAATTTCTAACTATTTAAATTAGACCATTTATATTTTGGGGAGCTCTTGTTTAAGAGAACTGAAACACTATCTATACTACTTATAGCTCTGGAATGTAACCTTTATAGACGTGAGAAAACATACTAAGACATTAAAATATATTTTGTGTTAAACAGAGCACTTACACACACATTAAATTAGTTGTTAAAATTTGTATTCTTTATTTTAGATTAAGTATAAATATTAACTTACTTAAGAAATTATCAAATGCAGAAAATATTTTTAGAAAAAATGCTAAATCTATCTGTTACTAAATTTATTTACATGGAATAACTATATCTTGTGTCTGTCTGCTTTTCTATCTCCAAATAAAATTTGAAATGTCAAATAGAGCTAAAGTAAGTGTTTTGCATAGAAAATAACTATACATATTAAGTTTTAAATCATTACCTGGAACAAATCATCATCAAAAATATGTTAAAAATGTATAAGAAAAACATTTATTTATTTTACCTCTGTAATTATAGTAAACATATAATAAATATTAATTTTATTTTGTTATATTGACCTAAAGTGTAAGATGCTGACAAAATATTTCAGTTCTGCGATAAAATGTTTTTAAGTAGTTCAGTATAAAATCTATTGGCTATTTTAAGATTTTATATAATGTTAAAAATGATATACATTAATATAATTAATGTTTTACATGGTAAAGTATAACCTTATTAATTCTCCAACATATATTTCCTCTCATAAATAAGAAATACCTACATAGAAAAATGTTAAAGATTTAAAAATCAATGCTGCTTAACTTTTCATAATTTAACAATATTAAGATTTTATTATTTTCAGTTTACTGATACAGAGTTGCTATGCTCTGTAAAATAAAAAAGTCATATTTGGCACAGACATAGATAAATCAGGTCTGTGTAAACACAGACAATATGCATTCAGTAGTTTCATACAGCACGTAAAGTTTTACAAATCTAGAGTGTATTATTAAATATAATTTCTGAATATCTAGAAAGAAGGAGCAGATACCTAAAATACAGGATGAACCACAACAAAAGTATCAAAATGTCCTTTTGTTTTCCATGTTCATAAGCCTGACTAGTTGGTAAATAGAAATGATGCTGCAGATATTGTATAGAGGGGTTTCAGCAAGAAATTTGACATTTTTTGCCATGTGATATCTTTGCAGGAAAAAATGTGAAAACAAGACCTAAATTGAAAAACAGTAAGGTAAATAAATATCTCATTCAGTGCTAGTACCAGGAAAATGTCACGTTAGAGACAGGCACCGGCTACTGTGGTTTTTACATTGCAGAGAAAGGGGGGCTGTGTATCAGAAACACAGGGACATACTTTACAAAATTACACATGTGGGGGCCACTTGCTGGGTGGATGAGGAAAGTGATGATAGGAGAACAAAAATGGTGTATTTTGAAAAACTTTTCCAGGTGAATGCCTGCAACCCTCCAATGACCCATGTGCTAGCTTACTGTAGCATCCCACAAAGTTGAATTTCTGGTCCTCTTTGAAATAAAAAGCACTTTGGATCATAGCCTTGATGATGTCATACATCAGAAATATCTTTGAGGAAGATTCACAAAAAAAGTGACTTACGACCTAGGTTGTGAAGCATTGTTATTGAAAGCATATGCTATATGCAGAAAAACAAACTAATTCAAAATTAGATAGATAGATAGATAAGAGGTCAAAATATGGATAGTTTACAGTTCAGGTCAGAATTAGTAATAGTAATAAAGTGCATTGTAGGTATATGATGGACACTGCTCTATACACTTTATCATATATATTGTATATGTGGCATACATAGTAACTATTTTATTCTTCACATGAGCTGGGTGCTATAATTACCCTCTTTTTACAGTTAAAAAAGGAGAGGTTAAGTAACTCAAGGCAATAAGCTCTTAAGAAGTCAGTCCAAAATTTAGACTTACGTGATTTGTCAACAAAATTCACCCTCATAATCCAAAAGAGTTGTAGCATTTACTTTTTTGCACTCAGCTTGGCCACTGTTCATGGCCTGTTCTTAACTGACAGAAACAAGGTGCACACTTGAAAATATGTAGTCAATAAAAAGCTTGAAGTTAGCTAATGACATAATAGTCAAATAATACAAACTTGTTAAAAAGATAAATTTTAACCTATAAGGTTAAAAATTACTAGGGTTAAATATGAAGTCTTGCCTTTAGATGCCTAGAGGATATATACTTTCAGCCATGATGAAGTTACAAGTACAGGATTAGTTCTCCACTTATTGTTTTTAGGAGGCATAATATTGTAAACCCTGAATAAAGTAAACAAACTAGATGAATTTTAGGATTGTCTAAGCTTTCAGAGAAGAAACACCTTCCAGAAGTTGAAGAAGTATTGTTGGTGTGCTCAGCTGAAAAGACAGAGCTCAAAGTCTGAGGAGACTGAGGCTGCTGGTATTTGACGGACAGAGTACAAGGAAGGGGGGCTGTAACCAGCAAGTCCTCTGGGTAGCTGTATAGACGTCTCCTCAAGCTCCCACATGCACATTAAGCTGGGCATGCACATGATGAAGCTCAGCAAGGCTGGGTAAAGAAATATTATCAGGAAACACAAGGTGACCTCTAATATTCATCAATAAATGAACTGCATGCCAGAGAAAAGCACAACATACTTTTAAAGAAATGCAAAAAAATCCATATGTGCAGCCATGTAACAGTCACAATCTAATAAAAAATACTTAAGAAGCATAAAAATCAAACATATAACCAGGAGATAAATAAGATAATAGAATCAAACTCCAAAATGAGTAAGATGACACATTTAATTGACTTCTAAAAAAATTAAGAATTTTAGGATAAATATGGGCAGAAATTATCTATCATCTATTATTTATCTATCTATTATCTATTTATCTTTAAATTTAAAATAACCAAACCAATCTCCTAACACCCCCCCTGAAAAAAATACAGTGCTTACAATGGAAACTTGCAAAGAAGGCTTAAGAGTAAATTAGAAACTACAAAACAAAAGATCAGTAATTTTAAAATCATAGTAATAGGAATCATCCAAACCAAAGCAGGGTGAGAAATGAAAGGTGGAAATAAAACAACAAACTCATCAAGCTGTGAAACAATGTGAAGCTATCTAACATATTTAAATTGAAGTCCCAGTTTTTTAAGTGGGAAGGAGGAAAATATTTAAATTTAAAATAATGGTAGAAAAATATCCGGATTTGCTGAGATATAACCGTCTACAAATCCAAAAGTCTAAGCAACACCATGTAGTATAAATACAAAGATAACTATACTTGGACATATAATAATTACATTTCTTAAAACCAATGGTAAATAAAAACTCTTAAAGGCTTTCTGAGAAAATAAGTAAGCATACAGGAAAACACGCATAAGAATGATTTATCAGAAAAAAATGTGAGTCATGAACCTATAGAATTGCACCATTAAAGAGATGAAGGACAATTAAGTGGAAACCAAAGATACTTTAAAGGAAAAACATCCTTTAAAATGGAGGAAAAAATAAAGCAAGAAGATAAAGGAAGAAAAGAAACAATTTATTACCAGTAAACTTATAAGAAATGTATATCTTACAAGAAAAGACATCCTTAGGCTGAAATGGAACAGTTACCAGATTGAAACTCAGATCCACAGGGAGGAAACAATGGGGAGAACTAGTATTAAAAAATATGTAGATATATAAAAAATATTTTTCTTTTCCAATATTTTAAAAAGATAGAATGCTATATAAAATAAGTATAATAAGGTATTACCTGATCTATAGGAATCACAGAATTAAGTATCTTATAATAGCACAAAGGGTGGGAGGGAAAAATGGAACTATATTGTCATAAAGTATTTACATTGTATTTGAAGTGGCTCAATTTTACTTGAATGTACTTTGAAATAAGTTAAAAATGTATAGTGTAAACCAGAGAGTAACCACTGGGGTAGGAGAGAGGGAAAAAAAGAATGTATAGCTAATAATTGAAAAGAGGAGATAAAATGAACACTAAAAATAATAATCAAGTAACAAAAAAGGGGACAAAATAGAAAAAAATGAAAAAATATATAAGATTATGGCAACAGTAAGCCAAATATATCAATATTTAGGTTAAATATATTAAAACAACATAAAATAAAAAGTTTGAGGGTTTAGGAAGCAGGACCCACCATGTATTATGTAAAATATACTTTAAATATAAAGCCAAACTGGTTAAAAGTAAGAACATGACAAAAGTTGGTGTGGCTACACTGACATTAGACAAAGTAAGCTTTGGGACAAGACATATTAGTAGGGATATAAGAAAAGATATTTTTATAATGATGAAGAAGGTGAATTATCATGAAGCTAAAACTGCCCTAGCCCTGGCCAGGTGGCTCAGGTGGCTGGAGTGCCGTCCTGTGCACAAGAAAGGTTGCATGCTTGCTCCCTGGGCAGGGCACTGCTTAGGCTGCAGGCTCCATCTCCAGTCGGGCAGCACACGGGAGGCACCCAACCGATGTTTCTCTCTCTCATCGACTGTCTCCCTGTCTCCTGCCCCTTCCTAAAATCAATAATAATAAAAAAAATCCTCAAGTAAGGATTAAAAAGATATAACAGACCTAAATGTGTTCACACATAACAGAGCTTTACATTTGAGGTCCTGGAAAATGAAAGAAGATATAAATAAAGGGAGAAATCTGCCAGGTTGATAATTGGCAGGCACAACATTGCTAAGATTTCATATCTCCCCAAATTACTTTATACAATTAACATGATCTCGATCAAAATTCTAATTGGCTCTGCTTGTAGAAATCAGCAAGTTTACTCCAAAATTTATATTGAATTTCAAAGGGCATTAAAAATCCAACATCATTTTGAAAGACAAAATTTGGAGTAGTAACATTTCTTGATTTCAAGACTTACTGTGAAATCAATGTAATCAATTGAGTTATACTGCTTTAAGAATAGAGAAATAGATCACTAAAGCAGAATAAAGTAGTTAATAGACTCGATTTTGTATAATCAATTAATTTTTAACAATGTTGCCAAGGTGAATGAATAAAAAGAACATCTTTTATCAAATCTTGTCAGCTAATTTAATGTCCACAGGAAAAAAAACAACTTTTAATTTATATTTATTGTGCTAACAAGCACACTGATCAAAGTCACTGATTATCAGGAAATTAAAAATTAAAACTACAATAAAAGACATATTAAATTATTAAATAAAGAAGAACAATGCAGGTGTTTTAATGAAATGGAGCGAGGGGACCCTGGAACATTACTATGGCACAACCACTCTGTAAAGCAGATTGACATTTCCTTATAAAGTTAAACATGTACTTGCTATATAACCCAGAAATCCCACACCCAAGTATTTGCTAAGATAAAAGAAAATGGTTTGAAAATGGTTTAAAAAAGGTTTGTATGTGAATATTCACATCAGGTTGAATCGTAATAGCTCTGAACTGAAAATAATGAAAATGTCAATCATCAAGAGAATGAATAAGCAAACTACGGTATGCTGCATATACTCAGCAATAATCAGAAACAATTTAATGCTATACACATTGACATAAATAAATTTTAAAAACACACTGTGCAGAAGAGGCCATGGACAAAAAGAATATATGTGTATAATACCATTTATATAAAGTTGTAGACTGGACAAAATAAACCTGGAGTACTGGAAATCTGATCAGCAGTTTTCTGGGACAGGTGGTGGTGGGATTGAGAAGAAAGGAACATAAGAGAACCTTTGGAATGATGAAAATGTTTTTTGTCTTGTTCATGGGGGTTACACAATTGTTTACATTTGCCAAAGCTCAACAAAATTTACATTTAAAATGGGTATATTTTATCATATGAAAATTATACCCCAATAAAGTTGATTAAAAATAAATATGAGGTAGGGTGATCACAGCTTTGGTTTATTCCATGTGAAAAATTTCAGATGGCATTAGCTGTGTGTGTGTTCAATTTAGGCCAAACAGTTTCTCAATACGTAGCTGCCTAAATAGAAATTAAGCAACTGCAGGACAAAATTCATTATTGCTACTGTCTGACCACAAGTAAAATACTATGTCCAGTTCTATATGCCACATTTTAAGAAGAGACTTCATTTTGTGAAGATGATGAAGAAAATGAAGATTGTGAAGATAATAAGGGATGTCAAAAATAATGTCCAGGGTAGCTTGGAAAGTGAACACGTGTAGCTGTCCCAAAATACCCGAAGGTTAATGCGGCAAAGGCTGTGGATGCTACATCCATTTCTCCTACTTCTTTATTAACAGAATTGCAGTTTCATTGGGTATGGCAATGTGCCAGATATAAAAACCATTTTTCTCAAACATCATGTTAGCCAAGGCCAACGAGATATAAGCAAAAATTGTTGGGCAAGTCTTTACAAAAAAAAAAAAATTAGATCACACAAATTTTGTAGATATGTCTTTGTTTTTCCTCCCTCCAAGTAGAATAATGAGGTAAAAGCTATGGCTTGAGGCTCAGCAGCTATGAGAAGAAGGCGGACACTTTAGGGCTCATATCTTTGAGACACTGAGTGAATACCATGCTTTATATCAGACTTCTCATTTTGTGAGAACAGGTCTCTATTCAGGCAATACACTGTTGATGTTTTGTTTTGATTTGTTTTGTTTTTTCTTACATGCAGAAAAATGCAAAACCCCTGGGGTAGGGAGATATGAAGAATGTACAGATATAGAACTTTGCTTTCAGAAGGCATCAAGTAAGTGAATTACAGACAAATAAGTATTTGATCAATATAAGGAAAATTTTAACGATGGAGCTTTACAGATTCTGAACAGGCTTGCTGACAATGCAGTGACTTCTTCCGTACCATGGCTGTTCATCAGAGTCTGCTGGAAAACACGCCAGCCACATTAAGTGAGGTCTGCGTATAAAGCAGTGGATAAGAAATTATGCAAGCAAATTCCTAAGGGTTATTCCTTTAAACTCTGAGATACCATGGCTGAGCTTTTTTTTATACTAATTGCATTTGCCTATTTCATGTTGTAACAGGAATTTGGCCTAAGGAAGTGAAACTATTTTATCTCAGTATGTTAATGTCTTCTAGAAATTATTAGGAAACTAGAAGTAACATTTTTGTGGATTTGGTTTTCTGAAGGTCAAATAGAACTCCCAGGAATTACAGATTTGGAAAGATGAATGAGTGCCATTTCAGTCATCATCGCATCATCTACAAAGGACGTGTGCAACACACAGAACAGTTTCCAGATAATGTGATCCATAATATCAGCTGATAGTTCCCCCAGAATTTCAAATTCAGCACTTTACAAAACATTACAAATAAAGGGGGATTTTTAAAATGAAGCTACGTGCAGAAATAAGGTAAGAAGTGGATTGCAGCAAATGACCGCACCTATCATTTGAAATGTGAATAATGCCTAAGCCGAATCATCCTTTAGAATACTTCATGCCATACTTTTCAAACTACCCTTCACCTTATGACAGCAAATACTGCCCAATGATTCTCATTTTTAATCGACAGCCTTGTCAAACATTTCAATGGCTCTAGACATAACAATATTATGACATTCAGGGCCAGAGAGCAAGGGTTCTCTTTGATTTCAGTTGAAAGCAAAAAGGTTCACAAAAGCTGTCAGCCTTTCTCCTTTATGTTCTGAAAGCTGCCTAAACTTGTCAGTTTGCTTTCACCGAACTTTTACTGAAATAATGCAAGAAAAAAATGTTATTACAGCATTCACACCTTTAAATTATATTTCTTCTGCAATAGGGTAGATATGTCACAGGTCCACAGAATGTTGGGATTGAAAGTCAGTTGGAGTATCTTTAAGTCCAGTACCAGCATTCTCCTTATGAGGAAAGCTGGAGAGGACCTCTCAAAGCCACACATAGCCAGTAGTGTGGCTGGTTTAAAAACAGCATATGACTCAAAGGGCCATTAGTCTTGTTCTTACTATACGAGTTGATAAAGCTATTTTTAATATAACTCCCTCTTATTTACTGGCAATGATTGTAAACTCTAATCATTTTTTGCCACCCTTAGAGCGTAAGATTAGAAGTAGTAGTAGTTAATAATGAAAATTTAAACTTTATGTAGAGTTTTATGGTTCACAAACAAGTTTTTGAAACAACTTTCCATATTTTATTTTCTTATATTGGGCTTTTTATGTTGGATGCTTATATTTCTTATATTGGAAAAATAAATAAAACTAAAACCTACTTTATCAAAATTTTATATTTAAAATCATAGATACAAATAATAGAAGATTTCTCCCATTATCTTTGCTCCCCATGTAATATAGTGCCCAGGTAAATGAACTCCCAGAGAAATCAATAAATTCATATCATAGTAACACACTTTTTCCTTTTTGTTCATGGTTCACAATGAACTATGTTGGAACAATTATTAGTTTATCCTTTGTAGTTGGGCTCACTTTGTACAAGGGCAACACTATCAGAAAAGATGCTCTCAGAGATGACAGGTGGCAACTTAAATTCAAGCTTAGCAACAAGCTCTGCAAGCTCAAACTAGTAGCTGGATTAACCCAGTTACTTTTTTAAAGGTTAAAGGAAGCTTTCCATTTACAGCACACTGTCCTTCAGAGGTCACGAGGTGGGATTTTGTTATTTCTTATGGAGGCTGAAGAATCAGTTAGTTATTCACTAAATTTTAGCACACCATCAGATAAAGTGTTTAGAAGAAAGTAGCTTGGTTTCCCTAATAATTCTTTCTCAAATCTTCAATTTAATTCTCAGAAATATCTGAAACTTGACTTTCATTTAGCACAACCTGCCAGGTAAAATATTTCCAGTGTACCAGTTCCAGGCTCTTCATTCTAGCAAGGAAAAGATATGCTCAGCTACTGATGTCTTTCCAAAATGTACAAAAAACTAAACCAAAACCATTTAGAGATTCAAATTTATATATTATACCTTTATGGTAGATTTCAATTTTTGGAACATTTTACAAAATCAAAATAAATTCCATTTAGAATACATCATAACATTATCTCTGATGTTAAATACATCTTTATCTTTTATATCTCAAAAATTTTTAGACTTTCTCATTTCAAATGTTCTGTCTCATTCCACTCGGAAATACACACTCTCAGACCTGATGTTTTGATTTTTGGACAAAGAAAGTTAGATAATTGCACATGTTATTTTGATTTGATAAAACAAGAAAAAGAACCACAAAATCTAACTTTATATAAATTTATCAGGCTTCAGGGATAGTTTAGGTTGTGGGTGACTTAATCTTTACAAAAATAGAATTGGGAGCCCTGGCTGGTGTGGTTCAGTGGTTGAATGCCTGCCTGTGAACCAAAGGGTTGCAGGTTCAATTTCCAGTCAGGGTACCTGCCTGGTTTGCAGGCCAGGTCCCCAGTAAGGGGTGCACAAGAGGCCACCACACACATCAATGTTTCTCTCTCTGTCTTTCTGTCTTCCTTCCTCTCTTTAAAATATACATATATACATACATACATATATACATACATACATACATAAAATCTTTTTAAAAAGACAGAATTGGGAAGCCCAAGACTTCTATTCCTACTCTGTCAATGACTAGTGGTGTAGCATAAGGAAGTTTACTAAAACTACGAATCTGGATGTTTCTTATTCTGTAAAATGGGGATAATAATCCTTTCTAAATGGGTTTTTGCAAATATTTTTAAAATAAAGTCATATAATATAAGGATGCTACATCAATATTTATTTCACATTACAGTAAGTTCTCACTTAATGTCATCCACAGGTTCTTGGAGACTGTAACTTTAAGCAAAATGACATACAAGAAAACCAGTTTTATCATAAGTTAGTTGATAGCAACAAGAGTTAAGTTCCTATGACACATTTCTGGTCACAAAAACATCACCAAATGTCTAAATAGAGACCCAAAGCATTTCTAATATTAAACATTGAAACAAATGTAAGCTATGCATACAGTTAAGAAAGATTAATAAAAAACAAGTAAGATAATGACTTTCTAACTTACTAATTCCAGTCCAGGGTCACAGGTGGCTGGCAATACTTGAATCTCAGGGGGCAAGGTGGGAACCCTGGGCCTGGTGCCCTTCCACCCCAATGCACACTCACACACAGCCACGCTTTCTCAGGGGCAATGCAGACATGTAAATTTACCTACCATGCACAACTTCCGGATGTATGTGGAAACCACAGTTCTCACAGAAAAGCCATGTACACATGGGAAAAACATGCAAATAGCACTCATTGGCCTTGGTTGGGAATCAATGTTTTTCTCATCAACTTTATAATGAAACAACATTGAACAAAGCCACATTATCCAAAGACTTACTGTAATATGAAGAGCAAATCCACACACTAATTCATCACTGAAATTAGCCCACAAATACACCTTTCTCCATGTTTTCTAGACTGAAATCTACAGTAATTTCTGCATATATGCTCTGCATAATTCTCAGACATGCTTGTTTTACTTTTATTATTAAATGCAATGCTAAAGATATACAAGCAAATATATCACCCATCCAATTATCCCATAATGAATTTCTAAATAGTGAATGCAGTAGATCAAATGAAAGGCAGTGTTATATGATGCATGATTCTCCTGTAGCAGTTTAAGAGAAATATTGTTTTATTGCATTAAAATATCAGATTTTCTAGCAGATATGTATTTTCTCTATGTTATCAGATGGAATCATTAAAAATATGTCAAAAAGTTGTTAAAATTGTCAGTTTGAGTTTTCTCCCTTCTATTTCTGCTTTTTCTAATCTAATGTGATATGCCCTTTAAATGTGTCCTTACACATATTGTGATAACTAGTTTAATTATAATGATACAAATATAAATTTATAGTTCACTTAACATGTAGGGTGCTATACGCATCTACCATCTTACACTGGGTTCAGAAGGTTCTTTTTTGGTTTCGCACATGGGGATTAGGATGACATTACTTTAGGTAAGAAGGAACTGATAGGGTTACTTATGCTCTGGGGACACCAAGCATGGGTTTCAACTGCTGCATTCCAAAAATAATGTCCTTCATCATAGGCTATGTATTATTTGACTCAGAAAAATATTTAAAAGTTTAATTAATATAAACAAAAATATAAAGGACGGCTGATAACTAGACATACCACTCCCAAATCTACAACCCAAGGGAATCATACCATTTTGAAACTTCTAATCAATTTTTCAGATCCTAGAATCTGCTCCATTTTTCCTGTCATGTTTTCTCTTGTCTTCTCTTCCTGTCACCCACTATCACCTTTTCATCTTTTTACCTGTAATCTTCACCTTCAAGAGTATTAAAGTGAACTCCTTCTTTTGGTTTTTATTTATGCATGGGGATAAAGATTTATATGTAACCCTATGTTACAAAAAAGAGATGAGTCAGGCCTTAACCATTTTCTAAGAAGAAATATGAGAGAGAAAAAGAGAGACAGAGAGAAAGAGAGAGAGACAGAGAGAGAGAGAGAGAGACAGAGAGAGAGACAGAGAGAGAGAGAAACATGCCCATTGATTTTTTTTGCCCTCTGTCTTTGAATCAGTAAACCTAATTACATAGAGTGGTCAGGAAGAAGGCTTGTCATTGTTGATCTAACACAGGGCCACTTTCTCCCTGAAATACAGCCAGCACAAAAACACACTCATAACTACTTCAAATCAAAGGGAAGTGATGAAAATGCATTTGTGTTAATTCCCAAAAGACTCAAGTCAACTGTCAAATCAGTCTTCAAAGCAGCTTCTAGCTAATGAACTGCTTTTTAGTAGACAGGACATTTCCATATGCATTATTTTTCATGGCTACAGTTTTATTTCCTGAATATATTTGAAAGATTAGACAGCTCAAGAAAATACTTTGAGTTAAAATTGCACAAATATTCTAGTTACTGACTGAGAGACTTGTTTCAGATTCTCTAGTTTATGTTATTAGATTTTCTACTGCTCTTACAAAACAGGCATCTTAAATATAGCAGGAAATGTCATGACCTGTGTGGCTCAATTGGTAGGGCATCATCCCGCAAGGCAAACTGTCATTGGTTCGGTTCCTGGTTGGGGCACATGCCTAGGTTGTGGGTTCGATCCCCAGTTGGGGTGAGCATGAGAGGCAACTAGTCAATGTTTCTCTCTCTCTTTCTCTCTCCCATTCCTTCTCTCTAAAAATAAATGAATCATTTTTTTAAAAAGCAGGAAATGATATGTTAATTTCATAAGAAAATAGATTATCTGTGCAAAAATAAGAATTACAGAGAGATAATTAAAGATAAAATGATTTCATAATTGGATACTATATGTGTACATTCAGTGAACTATGGGAAATTAACATTTGACATTTTGTTAAGATTTTATTTTTACTTTTAGAGAGAGGAAGGGAGGGAGAAAGAAAGGGAGAGACACATCAATGTGTGGTTGCTTCTTGAGTGCTCCCAACCTGGCCTACAACCCAGGCATGTGTCCTGACTGGGAATCAAACCAGCAACTCTTTGGCTCACAGGCTGGCACTCAATCCTCTGAGCCACACCAGCCAGGACAACATTTGACATTTTAAAACTTGATAGACAGCAGCTATATCTATTGCTATATAGAACTATTGCTTGACTGTGCTGAGAACACACAACAGAAAGGTAGCCCTATATGTGTGTGTGTGCACAAGTGCGTGTGTGTGTGTAGAGAGAGAGAAAGAGAGAGAGAGAGAAGAGTGAGAGAGAGAAAGAGAGGGAGAGAGAATATCCTATCTCAGAAGAGGAAACAAAAGCCACTTAAGTACCACTTCTCTATGGCTGTGCACAGATTCTAATTGTATTTCTGATCATTTATTTTTAAATATACTGGTCAGTGTAGGGTCAGCAGGAACTTGAGGATAAGCCACAATATAAGTGAAAAAAAATTCCCAAACATAAAAATGCATAAAAAACAGAAATTCCTTTCAAAGTAACTAGATAAATCACAATTGTAACTAATACCATAGGAAAATTTTTAAATCCATTAAAATAAATTTATTTAAGAAATAATGCATCAGAGTTCAAAAACCAGGTCCTGGAAATTAAAGATATCATAGCAGAAACACAAATTAAATAGAAAGTTAAGAATAAAAGATGAGGTATATTTTAGAGTAGAAGAAAAAATAAATAAAGATGGATCACAGGAGAGAAAAGAAAACAAACCTAGAGGCCAGTGCAGTGATCAAACATCCAAGGGAGTGTAGGAAAATTGGAGCAAAAAAATGAGGGAAAGTATTTAATCACATAAATATTTAAGAACATGCCCTTAAATTGAAGGACATGTGCATCCAAAATTGAAAACACCCACTGAGAGGCATAGGAAAATTAATGGAAAAATACTCGTACCAATGCACATCATCATTTACACAAAGAAGAACGATTCTAAAAAGTTTTCTGGGGGTAAAAAGTAGCAAAATAGGTTATTACATTAAAAAACAGTAATTATTACTGAATCTTTCAATAGTAACACTACAAATAAAAAAAAAATCACACAATTTTGAGGAAAAATGATTCCCAACCTAAAATTTTATATCTAGGCAAATATTTTTACCCAAGTATATGGATGAAAAAAGGCATTTTAAAATATGCAGTGCCTCAACACTTTTTATCTCTTACCGACTATTTCTCAGAATTTACTGGAGAATATTTTCCTGCACTTGAAGAAGTAAAATCGAAAGAATAATACCCGGGCTCCAGGAAAAGAAGCAAGGGGAGAGAGGCAAAAGGAATTATTAGGCTGTATTTACAAAGGAAACAATAAAGGCAAAGAGAGTAAAAAAAGATGTCATGCCAAAAGTATGTCTCCAGGAAAAAGAATGACTTTGAGAGATCATCTAATACATCTGTACATGTTTAGAGATTTCACAGTAGGCTTGAAGATTTGGGGAAAAATTTATGACAGATATCTTGAAAACTAATCAGTTTAAGAAATAAAGCAACTGAAAAGTCACACAAGAAATTCACATAAGTTATACCACATGGTTGAGCTGTAAATAATGTTTACATAGTCACAAAAACACTAAATACTAATTTATTTACAAATTCAGAAATAAGTAAAATGTGATGATAGAAAGTGAAGTATGGAGTGTATGGGGTGTAAAGAAGTCCAGTCATCGACATTCCTGAAAAGATATCAATCCAACATTCACAATATAGAAGTATAAATATAGTATTTGGAAACATAGTTAAATGACAAACTGTACAATTAAAATAATTTAAAGTGGTTTCTCTAGAGAGTGGGCTGGGGGTTTCAGGAGGGGTGGGACGACAAATGTCTCATTCTCTTTCTCTGTGTCCCTCCCTCCTTTCTCTCTCCTCCTTTGCCACTCCTTCCCTTTTGTTCCTAGGTTTTATAATTTTAACTCACATCTTAACTATGTGCATCTTATTAATCTAATTAAAATGTAAATAAAAAATCAATCAATACAAGATACGATTTAATGATATATTTCTATTTCATGTAATTTACTGTTTCATTTTTCAACCATTCTAGTGCTATATAATTGACCAGCAATCATGCAAAGGGGACAGAAAATTGTTATTATAAATAGGACTGGTGAATGCTTTCACTAAGATATTAAGTAAAAGGCACATAGGATGTGAAAATAAATATCTCTTGACCTGATGAGGTTAAATTAATAGTTCCATTATCTTTCTCTATTTCCATTAGGTAGTTAATACATGGAAGGCATACATTGCATTTTAGTTATTATCACTCAGTATTTTTTATTCAGTTACACATAGCATAACGAAGTGGTTTGTCGTAGTTGTTTTAATTAAATTGTATTATCATAGCATATTTTTTTCCAAGATGGTCTTTGGAAAAATCATTAATTCCAGAAATTATTTGCCCTTGCAAAATATCAAGTAACTTAATCATGTAGTTTTTTTAAGCTTATTTTGGTAAACTGGAAGATCGTTAACTAATTATTTTAAATATAACCAAAGACATTGAAATTAAGAACAATCTGACAATAACCAGAGGGGAGATGGGAAGGGGTTTTAAGGAACAATTATAAAGGACACTTGGACAAAACCAAGACGGGGTAGAAGCAGGGGAGGGGAGGTGGGGATGGCTGGGGTGTAGGGAGTGGTAGGGGGTAAATGCAGATAACTGTACTTGAACAACAATAAAACAATTTTAAAATAATAAATAAATAATTATTGTGTTCTGGTAAAAGTTGAATATTTAGAGGTAATGAGTTTAAGTGACAGGAGACTGCTACTTTCAGGTTATACAATAGCTACTGGTGCCCATTTACTGCTTGCAGTAAAACACAGATAGGCAGGGATTAAATCTGCATTGTCAATGTGTTAAAAAAAACAACAACTGCTTCTTTCCCTGAGGAGTGTTGAGGCAGCATTTAGAATCCCAGAGCAGACCCTGGGTTTGGCTGTTTTGGAGTTCCCTGCGTTGTTGCTTCAGGGGAGCTTTGCAGTCCTCAGAGCACTTGAGAGCTGGTGAGGCCCAGTCTCTCCCAGGGCCAGTTGTCTCAAAGGCATAGTTCTCTAACTGTTTAAACTGTGGTGCTGCAAATTTGGGAGAAAAAAAATGTGCTTTGGGTTTTGCTCAAACATTCTACTTATCTCTTGAAAGTGTGGGATTAAGGATAGTAGCTATCAGTATACAGAGTATGTTTGGTGGACTATCACTTTGTCTTATCTGTGAACTATTATTTCATTGCATCAGCAGCACACAGAGTAGGGTAGCAGAATACAGTATAATAGGGGAAAATTGAGCTTACCGCTTACCTTTGGAAACACTCTAAAATAGTGCTATATCTTAATTCTTATCAAAGAAAATAATATTCAGTAAACTGCATGGGTTAAAAGTAGCTCGAGCTCTGAGTCTCTTTAATTCTGTTTGGGACCATTTTCTCTAGCTTTATAAAGACATTTTATCTTGTTGATTTACCAAAAAATAAAAAAGAAATAAATTGACTTTCTAATACAGTAACTTTATCATATTCCATAAGGCAGTAATCATTTCTATAAAGAAGAATAGAAAATCCAAAATGCTATCATAATGACGTAAAACATAAATTGGTGTGGAGAGTAGAGCTAAAGTAAGATGGTGTTAGTCTTGTCAACTAAGAAGCCATGTTTCGAATATGTGCAGGACAGCAATGACTCAGAGGGACAGTGCAGCCCCTCGAGCATGCACAGTACAGGGTGGCAGACTGTGCATGCTCATCTGAAGGGTAACGCCACCCTCTCAGAGCAGGCACAGCAGAGTCACATAACCAACATGTGCTTATCAAGGTGGCACAAAACAACATGTGTTAATCAAAGGCTGATGCAACATTGCCTCATACAAGAGTCTGAAAGCAAAGGCCTTCGCAGAGTCAGCTGTGGCAGCTGAGAGGAGCTGAGACGGCTGAGACACGCTCCGCTGCTCTGATTAACCCTGCTCTAGCTGACTCTGAAGATGCCATAGACTCTGCCTTGCATGACGCTGACTGGCTGCCTCCCAGACCTGGGCCTGATCTGGACTCTTGGGACTTGGGTTCATTATCCTCCAATTCTCTTGTGTGATTTTATTGCTGATTGCTTCTGAGTGATTATTATTATTACTATTGGGTTATTATAGATTTGGATTGAATCTTCACTAATAAAAGATGAGTGAACAGCATAGTCACCTGTGTTGATTCACTGTTATTCCTCGGTGCCCGTGTTGCCTGTAGGGCTGGCAGCCACATTGGCGGCCCAACGCTGCTGGTCCATGACAATGGCTGGATGGAGGGGGCGCATATAGGAAAGACCAGAGTGTGGATATTCAGCAGGTTAGAGTATTGCTCA